>CM038463.1:47812696-48094704 GCA_021464415.1 Lonicera japonica
ATTCCCTGGGTTGGGTCTTCTTCTTATATTGTTTTAATTTATCCTTGATATTTATTCAATTATGACATTTGTAATGAACCGACCAAGGTTTATTATTATCTTTTTAAACTTCCAAATCCTTACGTGCTTAATGTTTCACTTTTAATGCATTTTCATGGTCGGTACCTTTTTTGGGAATTATTTGGTGGTTGTTGTTGTACTTAATGTTACCATGTTCATAGATTTACAACATTGATACGGATTGTACCAGTCTTTAAATACTGGGTGCTTCTAATACCTATTTTGAGTAAGTAATATAAAGACCATAAAGGGGAGGTTTGTATAAAATCTATAAGTCGTATAAATACGATATTACCCTTGGCTTAGTGCCAAATTTGTGGAAAGCTCTAAACCCCCCAAATACGTGATTTTCTTGTTTAAATGTTAGTCATTGGACTTGGCTAGCCTAATTCAAGTGTAGCAACAATACCACAGCTGGATAGCAACATCTGTATATATATATAATTTGGAATGTATATGTATGAGTTGTACAAATACATGGAATATATGTTCTTATGATTTCCTTGATTTGATGAGTTTACTATCCTTTTGAGATTATTTGGATTTATTATCAAATGGCCACACTGTTCGTACCAGATGAGTATTTGTAGCGTATGCCTTCGTGGCTACGTGAGGATTATTTGTAGCGCATGTCTTTGTGGCTGCATGAGGTAGCGTCTAGGTGGACCCGGTAAGTGGTCCCTGCCTTGGGGCAGAAGAAACCGAGTTTGATCGCAATCCGTGTGCACACGTATGAAAATCCTAGACGTGAGGATGATATATGATAGAAATGTACATAGATTTGGTCATGGAGTTATGGCACACTTGGTACAATGACATATTATATTGTTCTTATCTTATATTTTTAGGATGGGATAATATACACATTTATACTTACTGAAGTATCATATATTATATAAGAAGTGGATTTTACACCGAAGCATACTACTTGAAAGTAATTATTTTCATATTAACGCATTGCATGGCATGCATAGTTTTCTAACTTATTTTTATATAAAAACCCTTATAGTTCCCACTGAGCCCGTTTGGCTCACTCCCATTTTCCAACCAGTTTTATAGGTGTTCTCGGGAATGGTACGCGTACAAAGTCTAGTTAGCTCTGATGGCCTCTGATCACCTAAGTCGTTTGGAAATGACTTGTACTTCTCCTCTTAGAGATATTATTGTATTTTTACCTTATTGATGTAAAGTTTTAAAAGAGACTTGGAACCTCTTGGAAGGCATTGTATTATATATATACATTGTTGTAGTTGAGGTTGTACTTATGTTCTTTGGAAATGTGGAGTGTTTATTAGATATGGTTTTGTTTACATATCTCTACAGGTTTTGGTTTTATCATGAACAAACTCCACATGCCGAATTTTCTTTCAAATGACTTTATTACTTGGACATGTTTTTGATATAAAATTTTAAGTGTTATTACTTCATACTTTTTTTCTTTTTTTTCCAACTCGTCGCGTACAACTCCGTGGCTAACCGAGTCTCGGAGGTATAATCCTCTAAATGGGATTTCGGGGCATCATATGCATCCTCATTTCATCTTCAATCATCTCTACAATCCACCTTACACTAGGTAAGCAATTCATATTCTTCGCATCCTTGACACATGTATGTTCATCATGTAACCCCTTTACAACCATGGTGTGCCCATCGTTTAATCTCATAACATAGCATCTCCATGGACAATCAATTGCCTTACACAATGCAATAATCTTGTCACTACAGTTCTTTTGAAACTTCATCTCAAATTTTGATTTAATCCCATATAATCGAAGGTACTGTCTACATTTATATACAATTAGAAATTCCTGCCCCACTACTAAAGTAGTTTCATAATGAAAATTCACAGTTTTTTTAATAATTGGATCTTCTTCGGTACAATCAAAAGTATCATGGACAAAATTATTGAATTCAGGTAGAAACTCACCTTCATTAGCCATTCCAATATCTTCAGGTTCAAGCATGTCATTATCACCTTCTGAATCTTCATCACTTCCAATTTCTTCATGGTAGTCAGAGTCTTCTTCTGAGGAATGTTCACTAAAATATTCCTCCTTGGCATGTACTTCATCAATATTCAGTGAAAATACCTCTGTTGGTCGGAAAACAACCCTAAAGGGGGTGAATAGGGTTTTAAAAACTTAATGCGGAATTAAAACGTTTTTAAAATATTTAAGCAAAGTAACTTAGCTAAGCAACAATATCAAGGAAATAATAAATTTCAAGTAATCAATTCCGAGACAAGCAAATAAGCAATCTGAAAATACAAGAAATAATATAGCAATAAAAAGAGAGCTTGAGTTTAGAGAGATTAAACCAATTTGAAGCTTGAGACTTTTTGTCCTCACGGTTCGATTCCCTAAACCATACGTCCACGCTCGGTTAGTTCCCCGAGAATTTTCACTATTCAATCTTCTTCGGGTGAAGATCAAACCTTAATACAAATGTTGTTATGCACACAACACTCACAATGTAGTTATACACATTACACTTCTCACAAGATATGCTCTCTTGCTCTACAAAGGGACAAACTCTCTTTTGAAATGAAGAATGAATTATTTGTGGTGATACACACCAATACAATAACTCTCAAGTGTATTTGAAGATTACAAATAAAGCTCACACTAGAGTTATCAAGATTGATCAAGAATATATAGCTCAAAAGATGAAAGATTGATCAAAATGTGTTCTTGAATCTTTGTAAATTTGAATATATGAATGATAGAGTATTAGAATGATTCAAGTTATGTTAAAACATGTCTAGGACCTCATATATATATCTTGCAAAACCATATGGCCGTTGGGGATGATTAAGAAAGGTTTTGGGTCAAAGGTATACATTTTCAAACTTTCCAACAACTAGTTTTGACAAAAAATTCAAATTTGTTTTGATAATTTCTCCGAATTTGACTGTTGGATCATACTCAAATTTTAGTCAAAAGTGCTAAGAGATGTTGTCTAACTACTTTAGAAATTTCAAAATGATCGGAGTTCGGGAAGGCCTTCATCTTACCGTTAGATCAAAACTGTGCAAAAATTGAGCGAATTTTAAATGTAAAATAAAAACATTTTTTTTCAATTTAACAATTTAGTTCCAAATAAAATTATAATAATTTTTGAACCTCAAAGATATGTTTCTAAGATACCTATTTTTATTATAGCTTAAAATATGATCATTTAAAATTAATATTAATTTATTTTGAAACTCGGTCTTTGTAAAATGATATTTTTCAAATAAATTCAATTTCAAGCTTGTTTGAATTAATCTTTAAAATATGCATAAATACATTTGAGCTATAGGGATTTGATCAATAAAGTAACTTTACATAAATCTTAAGCACTCACTCAATTAATGAATTAACGAGTCTTCGAATGCTTTGATTTGTTTCTTTGAATTGATCTTCATTTGAAGCTTTTTCCTTGAAGCTTTTCATATAGTCTTTTGATCATTTGTACTTTATGATTTGCATTGAGAGATTTGATCTTCCTTGTCTTGTCCAATGATCGAATAGTGAAAGATTGATCTTTGTCATATTTTTCTTGAATTTTCAAGTAAATGAACTGTATACTTATATCAAGAAACATGTTAAATTACACATGATTAATTTATTGTTATTATCAAAATAAGATTAAGACCTTAGGTCAACAACCTCTTTTGCCTAGTGTCCCCCAACGCTACTTCATTTGTTTCAGTCTCTGTATGCCCTGCCACACCTTCTGTTTTTGTCCCACTATGCTTTGCCACATGTACTTCATCAATATTCAAATTTTCAGTTGCTTCTTTATTCCATCCATTATCATAACTGAAAATGTCAGCCAAAAATGCCTCATTTGCTTCTCTATCCCATCCATAATCATAAGAGAAATCGTTCACAATGGTCTTATTTACTTCATCCAGAACTTCATCAAAATTAAACAAGTCAACCACCAATTCACAATTATCACTTGCAAATTCTTTATTCCCTGTATTTAGTAAGAATTATAAATAGCAAGTAAAGGTATCACACGTATAATATATATCAAAATACCCACATTTAATTGAAATAGAAAAACTTACTTGGTGATAAAAGTCCTTGCTCAAGTCTCATTTTAACTGGAAGTTTCTTTAATGTGCTCTCATTCAATAGTTTGCCTACACTTCGAGTATTCTTTGCTGGGCTATCATTCATTACTCTAGTTGCACTCCTTGTATTTTTTGCAGGGCTATCTAAACTAATAGCTCACGAGGTTTGAGATTGTATTTCTTATGAATGTATTTTTTGGGGAGACAAACTATAAAGGTTCACAAAAAGATAAGTGTAGCCATCCAATTCTGGTGCAATATTTCTCCACATGAATCTCAAATTAGAATCATTCACAATTAACAATCTCGTAGTCCCAATCATGTAATAAAATGAACAAATTCTCCCTTTTGTTTTTGGGAAAAAATCAGTAGTAAAGTCTCTGAGTTGTTGGAAAGAAACAGAGTGTACATCAAAGTTTACACCTAGTTTGTCCTTAAATGTCCCACCCTTATAACTATTAGCCCTAATAGTTCCTACAATGGTCTCTTCCCAAAAACCTCCATAATGAACCCTAAGATTCCTAATCAACCATTTAGTCCACACTGCAAACATTCAAATAAAATATATATATGTGTATCAGTTGATATCCCCTAAAATAAATAAAGAAAAAATGCCTAACATAAAAACTCAGTAGAATAACTAAAGAATAAATGCATGATCAACCATATATGTTCGATGTATTGCCGAAAATCTTGTCTGTAAGGGATGATTAGGTTATGCACCATGATCGAATGTTAGAGTGATATACTAAAAGCCATAATTTTCTTGTTGATTTGGATATGTTATAAATTTGGTTTTGCTATTTTAATGAGAATCTCTATGGGCAATGGTTGCATTATATTATTTATTTAAATATTGTGCATGTGTGTCTTTTATTCCATATAGTAGATGATTTGGTGTGTAGAGTATAGCTAACACACAGAAGATGATATCATCGGTTATTGTGGAATATAAGTTTAATGGTTCACAGTCTTAGGTGGAATTGGACACCCATTGGTAGGATTGTAGCACAAGTTTTAGTAGTTTATCTTAACTACAGGAAACGATATAGTTTTAACTCGTTGTGCTAGTACAGTTTGTGTGTATTGAATAGGACCAGTTTGGGTTAATTGTTTTTTTACTGACTATATAAAACAATTTAAAATCCCATGGTTATTATGATTACTTATGCTCTTAATCTTGAAATAATTAATAGACATATGTATGTAGTGTTTGTTGTTTTGACTCATTAAGAGTGAGATTCATTTATGGATCATTAATCTTCGTGAATTGGATGACGATACTATATGTATGATGAATATTAATTATTGATGGAATCCACGTCCCGGTATAGAGATTGATGATAGCCCCTTGAGAAGCTTATAAGTTTTAATCATGTCAAACCCTGCAGGTGGATTATGTTAATTCGACATGTCAAATAAGTTAAGTGGTAGGTTCAAGGATTAAGAAGTCATTTAAATATAATTTTCAGTAATTTAATTTAAATGACGGTTATATGTAATCTTAACGTGGGGAGAATAATAAGTATTTAATAACAAGGAGCTCGAAATTAATCATAACTTTGCCTACACTCGGTGCAAGATTTGATGGCATAAGGAATACGATAGAATATCTTTAGGTTTTCGGTACTGCTGTCATAAATTAATCATAACTTTTGATCGCACCGTTGGATCGGGCTGATTTTTGGATATGTCGTTTCGAACGTAAAGTTACCGTTATTTTGTGAAAAATGAGGACGATCAGATGTCGTTTCGGTGGAGAAAACAATCAATTTTCGTAGCGCAGCGAGAATTAAAAAATCTGACCAAATCACAATCTAATGCTTTCAAACCCTAGTCTCCTTATATGGATCCTCTACATGATCCACAAAGGTGAAATTCCTTTATTCTTATAGGGTTTTAACAAAAGTTTTTTGTTAAATCTATACGCAATATCAAACGATCATGTATTTATGTCTCCATCAATTGGTATCAGAGAGATTGGTTTTCTTTGATACTGCGTACAGATTGAACTAGCTATATTGTCCAGTTAAATCTATTCGTGCATGTTGTTGGATAGAACGTATAAATCTCTAACCCTTGTTTTGCAGTGTTCTTGTCCCGTTATTATGGTCACGTAATTATGTTTTATGTGATTGGATCCCGTGATATTTTTATTCATGGTTAATTTTAATGTGCATGATGATTTGGGTTTTATTCATGGTCGTAAATTAAATTTAGATCAGATTTGTGAACTCCTTAAAAGGAGGTATAGGATCTATGTAATTTTATTTACAGTTTAGATATAATAGTTTATGTGTGAACTCCTTAAATAGAAGCATATAACCTTTGTATCTAAGATTACAATTTCTTTAACGAAGAACGTTGAAGAAGGAGTTTCTACCAAGGTTGATTCCCAATATAGTCAATGAAGTGGCGACATAGGTCGTTACAGGTTTCCAACAGACTAAGGATGATGGAGCTTGGACCATAATAGCAGGGATTTAATTATTCTTATTATTGAATGGTTTAATGCTTTGTGTGATTGTGTGTTGGTCATATGTGTTTAATTATTAGGTTTCCTTATAATTTTGGATAACATGGATACATGACCATACCTAGATCACATTTTTATTTTATGTGTAGTTCTTCTTTTATTTTATGTTTAGTTCTTGTCAAATTAAAAAAGGTTATATAAATATAAAATTTGTGTAATTGAAAAATATAAGTTTTTTTTTTTAAAAAGCAGCAAAATAATTTTATTGCACATGTCTTTTATATTTCATACCCTTGTATTTTTTAATTGACTAGAATTTAATATAAAATTTTCTTAACCCTCAGAAAATAATGTTTTAAATACTAAGTGGGTGAAGGATTTTTTCACATAAAAATTCTACGGTTTCCATCATTGGTTTGTAGATGAGGTAATTTATTCTTCGTGTGTGTTATAGTCCTCACCTCCATATCGGAAAGAATAGATTGTGGAATCATTGTATAAATTTCAGTGATTGATAATTTTAAATAATGTGATTTATTTTTCGTGTGGATTTTAGTGCTTACCTCCATATCGGACAGAATAAATTGCAAAATCATTGGACTAAATTGAATGATGGTATACACTTAGATATAAATAATAGTATGCTCTCCAACTGAGTCTCTACTATTATTTGTAGGACCAAATGAAGTCGGCTATTTAAATTTTACTTGACAATATAGGATTGTCTAGATAATTTGTATTGCTTGACAATAAGGCATTGTCTAAATAGTAAAATTTAATAGGTTTACATCTGTCTAAAAAATAATGAATAATAAACGACCTCACTAACGGGGCATATTGTTCAAAGGCTTAGGCTGCTGGCGAACGCTTTTTGAAATGGTAGAGGGTACCATATTTAAAATATGTGTTCAAAGTTATTATTGTCCATCATAATTTGTATGTGGTTCTCAAGTTTTAAAATGACAAACTCTTTCGATCTACTTTTAATTATTCTCAACTAAAACAATTGATTGGACCTAATTATATTGACTGAACAAGGGAACTTGAACATTGTGCTTACTGTAAAAGAGTACAAGTTTGTGCTCATTGAGTCTTGTCCAACAGAACCTGGTAAGGGGCGACCAATGAGGAAACCCAGGCTTGCCGGAGGTGGAAAAAGGCTGATGAGATGGCGCGGTTTTATACTCTAGCATTTTTGTCAAATGTTCTACAACATTAGCATTAGTCTTTTGCCACCGCCTACGACATAATGCTGAACCTCAAAGATATTTTTGGGGATTAGGATCATGCCACAAGGTAGGTTTCGATGAAAGACCTCATGAACATGACTATTGCTGAAGGAACCTGAGATAAGGATCATGTTTTGAAGATGATCGATCTTCTGAATGAACTAAGAGATCTTTGGAGCTGAAATCGATGGGAAAACTCAGGTAGATATTGTTCTCCAGTCGTTGCTGGACTTATTTAAGGGATTCCGACAGAATTACAACATGAATAAACTTTATTCATTGTTGGAACTTCTTAAAGAATCCAAGCAGCTAAGGAACTCCTTGGTAAGCTGGCTGTTGAGAAAGCTTCAACTTCTATGCCCAAAAGTAAGAAAGGAATAAGAAGAATGCATAAGCTGCAGTCCCACAAGGAGCAGTGCATGCAGCAGTTGCTAAACCTCTAGGAGGAGTGAAAAAGCCTATGGGCCAGTGTTTTCACTATTAGTGGAAAGTGCATTTGAAGAAAGATTGTCCCAGTTTCCTAAACCGTTATAACATTATATGTAAATTCCATCTATTTATTGTTGTATCTTGGTTAGTGGTCCGATCTACCTGTACCTGGTGTGTAGATTCGGGAGCCACTAATCATGTTTGCAATACTTTGCAGGAGTTCCAGAAAACCAGACAACTTAAAAATAGAGAAAATTCACATATGGGCAGCTATGAATGTGGCAACAGTTGCAGTAGAAGATATTTATCTTTAGTTTAGTCAGAATAGGATATTAATGATTAAGGAATGTCTATATGTATCTTCCATTGGAAGGAATTTGATTTATATTTCTAGATTGGTTGAGGACAAATATTTTGTTTATTTTAATGATAAATCAATTATCATTAGAAAAAATAAATAGTTTGTTTGTTCTGGTACATTAGTGATTGATCTTTACATTAATAATCCTGACTTGTCAGTACTACAACTGAGTGAATTGAATAAAATTAATAGTTTACAAATTAAGAGAAAGGAACCTTCAAAATGAACCAAATGTATTTTTGGCACTTACGCCTTGGTCATTTTAATCTAAAAAAAATTCAAAAACTGGTCGAAAATGAACCATTAGGTTCATTGGAAGTGGAAACACTTCCAGTTTATGAATCATGTTTAGAAGGTAAAATGACTAACAGATCATTCTCTGCAAAAGGCTATAGCGCTAAAGAACAGTTAAAACTGGTTCACTCTGATTTGTATGGTCACATGAATGTCCAGACTAGAGGAGGCTTTGAGTATTTTATCACATTTGTTGATGATTGTTTAACGTATATATACATTTACTTAATGCAACGTAAGTCTAAAGTCTTTGAGAAATTCAAAGAATTCAAGACAGAAACGGAGAAGCGTCTAGAAAAATATATTAAGTCACTATGATCAGATTATGGTAGTGAATATCTCTTGGGATAGTTCAAGGAATACTTATTAGAGAATGGAATTACATCCCAGTTGTCTGCACCGGGGATGCCACAGCATGATAGTGTAGCAGAAAGAAGAAATAAGACTCTTATAGAAATGGTAAGATCTATGATGAGTTATTCAGACCTACCTGATTCTTTTTGGGGATATACTTTAGAAATAGCTGCATATATTCTAAATTTGGTACCATCAAAGTCAGTACCTATTACACCCATAGAATTGTGAACCGGGCGTAAGCCTAGTCTGCGGCATATTCGAGCATGGGGTAGTCCAGCACATGTGCTGAAAGGTAATGTGGATAAGCTGGAATCAAGAACGAAAATGTGTTTCTTTATTGCATATCCAAAAGGAACCAAGCATGGTTTATTTAATAATCCTCAAGAATATATTGTTATTATTATCAATGCCAAATTCTTAGAAGAGGATTATATCATAGACCATAAGCCCAGGAGTAGTGTTATTGTAGTGGAAATGAGAGGAGAGAAAAACATGGCATAATTCGTCTATACCTTTAGTACAAGAGGAAATACCACAGTAAATGGATATCAACATTTCATTAACTCGTTGTAGTGGGAGGATTGCTGATACTTGTGCACATCTTGAACAAATCACTAATACGTAGGTTCTTAAATCAGCACAACGTGTGGATAGTGAGTTAGTATGTTCAATATTTGCACAATGTACAAAAACAAAAGTAGTGCCTTATCGTAGTGGGAGGGTTGTTCGTCAACCTGGTCGTTTTATCTTCTTGGGAGAGTCTTATGACAAGATTCCTGATGAATAAGAAACGAACCATTTTTAACTATAATGAAGTACTTCAAGATAAAGATACAGAAAATGGCAAAGGGTTATGAAATCTAAAATGGTGTCCATGTACTCTAACAAAGTATGGGATCTTGTAAAACCACCTAAAGGGATAAAACCTATCAGATGCAAGTGGGTATATAAGAGATATATAGGATTATACAGGCTTAAATTAAGGTTTGTTGCTAAAACGGTTCACTCAGAATGAAGGGAATTGATTATGATGAATCCTTTTCGCTGGTAGCCATGCCAAAGTCTATTCGGATTCTCTTATCCATTGCGGCTCATCTTGATTACAAGATTTGGTAAGTGGATGTCAAGACATATTTCCTTATTGAAAGTCTTGATAAAAGCATCTATATGATGCAACCAGAAGGATTCATAGTAAAGGGCCAAGAGCACATGATGTGCAAGCTCAAAAAGCCCATTTATGGGCTTAAGCAAGTGTCTAGATCTTGGAACATCTTTTTTGACCATGCAATCAAATCTTTTGGTTTTGATCAATATTCGGATGAGTCTTGTGTGTACAAAAGGCGCAGCCGAAGCACGGTGGTATTCTAGGTATTGTATGTGGATAATATCTTACTTATTGGAAGCGATATGTGAATATTATCTTCAGTGAGGGTATAGTTAACAAGTCAGTTCGATATAAAGGGCTTAGGAGAAGCTAGTCACATCTTTGGTATTAAGCTTATGCGATATTGGAAAAATACGATGTTGGGCTTATCCAAAGTACTTACGTCAATACAATTCTTGCCAGAGTTAGTATACAAGAATCCAAGAAAGGGTTTCTCCCTTTTCAGGTACAGAATCACTCTATCCAAGATCAATGTCATAAGACACATGATGAGATAGAGAGGATGATGGGAGTTCCTTATGCTTCGGCAGTGGGAAGTCTCATGTATGATATATTGTGTACTAGACCAAACATTTGCCTTACCATTGGTATGGTTAGCAGATATCAGTCTAATCCAGGGAAAGAACACTGGACTGAGGTAAAACATATACTTAAGTACCTTAAATGGACTCAAGATTTTATGTTGGTTTACTAGGCAAACAGTCTACTATCTGTTGGATACACAGACAAGGATTTTTAGTCAGAAGTTAGGATTCCAGAAAGTCAATTTTAGGTTATTTGTTTACTCTAAGAGGTGGAGTCATTAGTTGAAGGAGTATCAAGCAGTCATGAATTACTGACTCCACCATGAAAGTTGAATATGTGGCTGCTTTAGAAGCAGCTTAGGCAGCGGTTTGGCTCATGAACTTCCATATGAATCAAGATGTGGCACATTCAGTGTTATAAGCTATTTCACTTTATTTTGATAATAGTGAAACGGTTGCAAACTCGAAACAGCCGAGGATTCATAAAAAGGGAAAACACATAGAGTGTTCACGTTAAGGGAATGGGAGTGAGATGCATAGCTACATGGCTTTGAGTCTAAGTGGGAAATTGTTAGAGTGATATACTAAAAGCCATAATTTTCTTGTTGGTTTGGATATGTTATAAATTTGGTTTTGCTATTTTAATGAGAATCTTTATGGTCAATGGTTGCATTATATTATTTATTTAAATATTGTGCATGTGTGTCTTTTATTCCATATAGTAGATGATTTGGTGTGTAGAGTATAGCTTACACACAAAAGATCATATCATCGGTTCTTGTGGAATATAAATTTAATGGTTCATAGTCTTAGATGGAATTGGACACCCATCGGTATGATTGTAGCACAAGTTTTAGTAGTTTATCTTAACTACAGGAAACGGTGTAGTTTTAACTCGTTGTGCTAGTACAGTTTGTGTGTATTGAATAGGACCAGTTTGGGTTAATTGTTTTTTTACTGACTATATAAAACAATTTAAAATTCCATGGTTATTATGATTACTTATGCTCTTAATCTTGAAATAATTAATAGACATATGTGTGTAGTGTTTGTTGTTTTGACTCATTAAGAGTGAGATTCATTTATGGATCATTAATCTTCGTGAATTGGATGATGACACTAAATATATGATGAATATTAATTATTGATGGAATCCACGTCCCAGTATAGGGATTGATGATAGCCCCTTGAGAAGCTTATAAGTTTTGATCATGTTAAACCCTGCAGGTGGATTATGTTAATCCGACATGTCAAATAAGTTAAGTGGTAGGTTCAAGGATTAAGAAGTCATTTAAATATAATTTTCAGTAATTTCATTTAAATGACGGTTATCTGTAATCTTAACTTGGAGAGAATAATAAGTATTTAATAACAAGAAGCTCGAATTAAATTTTGAGATAAGGACTGGAGTGCAATTATAACTCTTTAGTGGCGTGAATTATAATTTATGGAAGGAACTAATTCATAGTGGAATTAGGATTCCAACTTTCCATAGGAAGCCCAAACACTTATTTCTCCTTAAGGTCCCTATCGTAACCTTATATATACACCATCCTTGTCTCTTCTCAAATAACAATAATTCTCATGAGTTAGGGTTTGTTCTATTAAGAGAGGAGAAAATCTTAGTGATACCGTAGGCCACACTCGGTGCAAGATTTGATGGCGGAAGGAATACGATAGAAGATCTTTAGGTTTTCGGTACTGCTGTCGTAAATAATCGTAACTTTTGATCGCATCATTGGATCGGGCTAATTTTTGGATATGTCGTTCAGAACACAAAGTTACTATTATTTCACAAAAAATCAGGACAATCAGAAATCGTTTTGGTGGCGAAAACAATCGATTTTCGCAGCCCAGCGAGAATAAAAAAATCTGACCAAATCGCAATCTGATGCTTTCAAAACCTACTCTCCTCATATGGATCCTCTACATGATCCACAAAGGTGAAATCCCTTTATTCTTATAGGCTTTTAACAAAAGTTTTTTGTTCAATATATACGCAATATCAAACGATCCTATATTTATATCTCCATCAATCGAATTGTTAGATTGTGGGAAGAAAAAAAATAGTAATGGAAATGAAAACTTACCAGTGCTCATTTGATTAATCGATGCTCCTTGTTCCCAATCCTTCAATGATGGATCTTTTGCACAAACCTTTCAATGGGTGTTGAAACCCTATCTTGATCACCCACTTTCTTTTTCCCGCCTTTGTTCTCACCTTTATGTGGAAAATGATAGAAACGGAGATGATATTGTGTGTATAGTGAAGAAATTAACATGTGCAAGTCACGTGATATTTTAGGGACAATTTGGTCCATGTAAATACTTGTTAACGACAGCTAACAGCAAACACTAACTGCGGGGTGCATCTGCAAAGGAATTAAAATGAGGGATGCAACTGCAAAATACCCCTAAAATAAGGGGTGCAATAGCAAAATACCCCAAAGAAAAAATTTGACAATGTATATCTAGGATTGATCCTAAGGGTCTGGCTACTTTCCTAATATTGGTATGCCCAACTATAGAGTTAACTCACGTTAGTAATAACATGCTCACGTGTATAAATAAAAGCAATAGACGTGGCAATTATATTTTTAAGGTGCCAATGAAAATTATTTTTCAAGGTTCACACGTGTCAGTTGGCCAACACATCAATTAGCCATAAAAACAAATATGCATCTATATTATAAGGGAAATAACCATCACATCACTAAATTATCTAATCAATGGTTCACATTAGTTTGTGAAAAAGAAAAAAAAAATTGGACCATTAGATGTGTTTTCAACCCATCAAATCAAGAAAGTCAACAACTTTTTATCTCTCTTATTCCACCAATTTTAATCTCTTATATTTTTTCTCTATCTATTTTTATGAAATTCAAAATACATTAACTTTAAAACAAAATACCATGTAAGAGTTTGTATATTTAAAATTTACCAATAAAAGTTTGTATATTTGTATATTTAAAATTGTAGATATAAAGTTACGTGTAAGACAAAAATTATAGAAAACTATTATAATCCACTTTTCTTACTCTTATTATAAAATTTTCACATTACTCTTAAAACTATTTCATTTTTTCTAGCAGCAATTTTCTATCTATATTATAACATGTATTTTTTTTCTTTATTTTGTTATTATTAAATAATGGTCAAAATTTGTTTACAAACCAAAAAGAAATGTGAACCATTTAGATGTGTTTTTAAGATATCAAATTACCCAATTACATAATACTTTTTTTTTCTTTTTTCATCTTAATATAATGATAAAAATATACAATTTGAGATTCAAATTTCAAATTTTTTTCACTTTTTTCCCTCACAATTTTTTTATAAATACAAGAACACTCTCTCTCTCACCAAATATATATATATATATATATATGTGTGTGTGTGTGTGTGTATGTATTTTGTCTTTCTTAAGATTTTCATGGCTAAACGCCCATCAAGATACTTGAGATTTTCTACTCTTTATGTTGTTTACTCTTTTGAAGAATGTAATATTGTGTGGTTTACTTTTTTTGTTTTGTTTTTGAAGAATGTATATATATGGGTTCATGTAACTCATTTGAATAATGTATATATGGGTGCTCATTTTTTATTAGCAATTATTAACTCATTTACTTGGAGATCGCAGCTTTATTTTATGACATATATATTTAGTTGAGGATCCGATAATTATTTGTTTTAGTGGTAGCCTATGTTAAGAATAGTGCATATGCTTTTGATTTTTTCCCTTTATGTGTGTTGAATATCTATTTTATAATCAATACGAATAGGAATAAGAAAGTTTTCATGCATGCATGTGAATTTTATACTTTTTTGATATCCCTGCATAATATTATTTTGTTCATTTTTTATCCCACCCCCCCTCCCCTCTTTTATTTCACTGTATCGGACGGTACGGGCAATACCTAGTATACTATATATATGCAACTGAAACATAATATAAGAACATATATGTCAAATAAAACTCATAAGTAAACCTTTTGCTTGATTATCTAATATTTATCAAGTAAAACAAATTTGTGGTTAATAACCACAACTTAGTTGTTAACACAAAATTAACGCGTGAAATAAGTAAAGGGCTACTGCGTCACTTTCCATGGTCAACTCAACGATATATTAATTTACATAATCCAATCAATGCGCTATCAACATGTGTCACATACTATTTATAACCTATTCATTATACATAGATTACTAGTCGAATCCTTGTCTAACACATAATCTGGATGCTCAGTCCTGCTAATCCACAGTAAACTCCCAATTAATTAAGACACGGTATGCCACAATATTTCTATGTCCATGCACATGCAACAAAACATATATTCATACTAATATCAATGCTGCAATTAACCTTAACTTATTCACTTAACCAAACCAAATACAAATGACATTGAAAACAAAGTTACAAGAAGCTAAATAATATTAGACAGTAGAATAGAACATACACGCTCTCTAGATTTTCACTAAAAAAATTTAAAACTCCAATAATCTTTTAAGAATAGCATTTCTCAAGGATTCATCACTTGTTACTCCATCAGGAACCATAATTACAGCATCTTGAAGCATCATCTCCTTCATACTCGACATGCTCGTGTGATGAATGTGAAACCCTAACCCTTGAAGTGAGTCCATCAATTTATTCACCGGGAAATTCACTTCCTGACATTGCATTCGTATAATTGCTTTCGTCCCAAGTATCTTAGCATCTACCTGCATCGAGTCAATCGCAACGTCCCTTGAAAAAAAACCCGAACGATAATTGATTGTACTCACCGACGTGCTTTGAGTATCAAACGTAGGACTACTTATCTTAGGTACATTTTCCAATTCTAATCGGACTTTTGCCTCCAAGTTCTCAATTTTCGCCTTGAGCTCGTTGATGTATGAGACTGCATCGGATAGTAAAGACACTTTGTCCATCTTTGAAACCTTGGGAACCACTCCCCTCAGAGCATAGAAACAACGATTAAGTGTCTCTCTCCTTTGCCTCTCTGCAATGATGTGGTTTGTTACCATGTCACTCCCAGAGCGCTTTTTCCCTCTCTTCCTTGGCTTAGTGTTTAAGTTAGACTCTGAGAGCATAGGGCTCCCAAAGTTTGACTGGCCCGAGTTAGTTAACGATATTCGACTCGGACCAGTACCTAATAATAGTTCATTTGCTTCAATATCCGTATGCATGGGAATTCTCTTGTTAGGGATACAAGCCTCTAATCCATAAGTAGAACTCTTTTCATAGCTAAACAAAAACTTAGCTAGATTAACGAATCCGCTATCCTCTTTGATCAAATTAGAGGATCCCACTTCAAGAACACCACGAGAAGTCAGAACGCAAACCAAAGTTGCGAGTCCATGCATGTGAGCTTCTTTGGCTCTCTCGTAATCGTATAATTCTAGGCTGTTGTTGTCATCATTGGCTAGCCACAAGTGGAAGCCATTACTGAAACTCCGGCCGATGAAGTCATCTCCGGCCAGGAAAGACCTCGTCATTGACACCATGTAAAACAACTCAGGGTCTATGTTACAAGTGGAATGAATGCCAGCTGTCACCATTTTCTCGAAACCGTGATCGAACCTTGGCGGATTATTATCTTTGCCGTCACGGAAGAGGCCATCGGCCCATGATAAAATGAAGCCCCTATTGTTGTTGGGGTCTTTGGAAGCTGTCCAAAAGATGGCATAGTCCCACCATTCTGGTCGGGTTTGGAAGATGAAATTTAGGCGTTGTTGGAGTGTGGGTGGTGTTGGTTGATCACATAGGACTGATGATGGAGAGGAGAAAGTAATATCTTCCATATGTGACTTGTTTTTGTTATTTCTCGAAAGGGTGGTTTGTGTTGTTTACGTTGATGGATTGTCAAAGAATTGGAAGAACAATAAATAGATGAAATTTAAACCGATAATAGTACTTGGCACTCCTACCACGTTTAACAGCATGTTTTAAAAAAAATAAAATATCTTTTACCTTTTTCAAAGGTAGGGCCTAGCTGAGGTACATCCAATTTGTATGTTTTAAAATCATTCAGCACCATTAAGATGAGAACATAGAATTACATCAAGAGTATCTACCAATTACATTAACAATATCTGTATGTGCTAGCTAAGTGTTACATCGCTTAAGAAGATATTTTCGCTATCTATTTACGCTAGCCAAGTGCATATCTCAGTTTAGCAAATTATGTTAACAATATCTACATGTTATGAGGATTTAGATAATGTGTATTGACTATTTTAATAGATTGAAGAGTGTCGGAAACTCCTAATTGACAATCGTTAATTACCATTAACTCATTTTATGGGAATAAGGGCCATGTATTCTCACGGTCCAACTTCTTTTCATCCATACGAAGATGAAAGAAAATAAAAATCCTTTCCAAAAACATTGTTCGGTGCATTAATGTCAAAATACTTAGTCGGACAAACGTCATTAAAACGAGAAATATACTAATCAGTTTATAAAAATTATACAATTTTGTGCGTTAACATCTTAACATTTTTGTTTTTGCTCTTTCTATTTCTTTTTTGTTTTTGAGATCCCTTTAAGCATATTCATTTCGTATTCATGAATTCATAAATCTTTCCTATCCGGGATTAAATTTGTAACCTTTATAATTTCTAAGAATATATTGATTTCATAACAATTAAACCTACTATAAAAATCTTGTGTTTTTTGAATTTTGATATGTTAATTATTTTCTAAAAAGAAGGCGAAATCTTAATCTATATTACCAAAACAACTTTTTTGACCAATTTTGTTTTTTCATTAAATTATAAGAATCTAATGGTTAAAATACATATGTTATGGTGTACATTAGTTCTACACTTTTGAATGAGTTTTATACACAAATCAAGATGTCACAACAAAGTTAAAACAATCGTACTAAAAATATACACACAATCAACTCTCAGACACCAATAATTTCGTCTAAATTAAAAGTACCATAACTTAAAAAAAATCAAAATTTAATATTTAAAATCTACTAACCAAGATCAGTTAAACAAGATCAATCATGGCTATAAAATTATGTAAAATAAATCCAGAAGACATTTGAAAAGAAGTAGTGTATCTTTCTTTCAAAACCCAACTCACACTCAAACCCCTTGAACATTTGAAAAGAAGCAACATCATATGCCAAGGGGACATTACTTCAAGGTTTGCAATATTGCATAGAAACAGGGCATTTGTTGATAGATATTGATTATCTTATACTTGTAAAGGTGTTAAAGAAACAGGTATATATTCATTGTGATTTGGAGTTGCCTTACTTTAGGAATTTTGAATGTTGATAGGCAGGGAATATCTAATTTGAGATGCATCAAATTGTAATATGTGATTCAGGATTTAATGAATGAAATCTTAGTGGTGTTGTTGCCATTTGCTGAGAGATAGAAGATAAAGATAAGAGTAAAGGAGAGAGAGGGGAAAGAATAAATTTATGAAGAGAGAGAAACATGCCATTTTTTTTACCCACCCATTTTTTTGGGACCAATCTGCACATATTGATCCCAGGGCCGGACTTGAGATTTCGGGGGCCTGAAGCGAAATTTATGAATGAGGCCCCCGTTCTCAAATTTCTAGGTCTTTTTTTTTCTAAGCATCCAAATTCAAAGAAAAAAAATCTACATAAATAATCACCACTTATATTTTTATCAATGAACTTTCCCATTAAAGACCGGCAACTAGCGCGGCAAATAAGCAAAAAATTGCATTATGAACAAAAACAACTACTTGAGAAGTGAGAAGAGACTAGAGAACTCGCACACGGACTGAAAAGAGCCAAAGAGAGTTTGTGTATCCGAAGAAAAAGATGCGGCGTTGCTATCTGAAGAGAGCTCGGTAATTTGATGCGATCTTCTTCTACGAAAAACTATGAAGAGCTTAGCCCTTTTCTTGCCTCCCTTGGTTTATTCGAAGTTGGAAGAGAAAGATGCAGGTAAAAGCTACAGGTAAAAGCCAATGTTTCTTTTTTTTTTCTTTTCCTCCTTTTACAGAATCATGTCTCCGTAGCTTTTACCTCCTTTTAATAAGTTTATTAATTAGTGCTTTAGTTAATGTGTTTTTTTTTCTTTCCGACCTTTTACCTGTAGCGTTAATTTTGAATTAACTTATTAAATAATAATATAATTACAATTTTACCTTTAAGATTTTTAAATTTTCCAAATCTAACCTTACGGTTAAAAAAATTTTAGGGCCCTATAAATTTTGGGGCCTAAGGTGAGAGCTTGTTCCGGCTCACCTCAGGTCTGGCTCTGATTGATCCATGTAGGAAATGAACTCTATATTCATATGCTAACCATTGATCGATTTCAATATGAAAACAATGAATAGAGCAGAAAAAAGTACTGAAACAAGTTTACATGGTGCATCTCAAGCGAGTTTATTACAACAAGCTCAGTGATGGGGATCTGAGTATATCTAGATTATTTTAGATAAATATTTCCTCGCTAGACATGAATAAAGTGCTTACGCTTGTAACTCGCCTGATGTCAAGTGAGTATATGCCTTTAAATTCGGCCCGTGAGCATCAACTCAGGGTCGGAGCATTTGGTAAAATTACATATACTCATTTATGATTAACCAAGTATGTCCATATACACTTAGTTGTGGGATACCGAGTGAATTTGCATAGATCTAGAAGAAAGAAGAAGAAGAAGAAGAACACACGTCTTGAGCAACTTTTGGTGAGTATTATTTTACAAAAACTAGCTTTTGCCATCCCCAATATGGGTCCTCAAGCAGTGGCGTAGCCAAGAATTTCCGATTGGGGGTGCGTAATTTTCTGCCGGAGGAAGAACTTGTTCCTATTTTGCTATAATACTTCTTCATTCTAAAATCAGTGACATAAATTCAACATTTATTAAATTAATAACCAATTACATATCATAGCATCCAGATTATTGTTGTTTGTGTAATGGTCGTTATGTTAATAACCACTTGCGTATCATAAGATCCAATTGTCTTATGGCCGTTATGTTTTTTTATACATATACGAATAAATATAAAATTTGATTAAAGAGAAAAAATCAAACATAACTTGTTCTTATTTTTTTTATACATATACGAACAAGGGAGAAGAGAACGAAAAAAGAAATGGGGGAGAGTCTTGAGTTCTCTCTCCTCACTTAAGTATATTTCAATCCTCCAAATACCCCTTTTATTTCTTACAATTATATACTCTCAATTATAAATTTATGCATATAAGTTCTTATATTTTTTTATATATTTTTTTAAAAAATTGCTGAAATCGTCCGGGGTGCGAGCACAGTGTGACAATGCCCATGTCCTCAAGGATCGGACAAAATTTTTATGTATAGTAAATTAGTTAATTTTTAACTATTCTAATAATTGATACATTTTTTGCATACTAATTGTTATTTTATTTTTTTTGTTATTAGATGCACAGCATTTTAGTGTTAGATGAAAGTGAAGGTACAATCCAGAGTAGGCGGAAGTAAAAAGGGCAAAAGCAATCTCTAAAATAATAATGGAGAATAGAAACCTAGGATTTGTTAAGGGGTCATAGAAATTATTTATAGACTACACACATATTGCTGCTCCAAAATTAGTTTAATTTTAGAAGAAAAATAGGCCGGATCCGGAAGACGAAGAAAACGTGTGATTTATGTTAATATTAGGTGGAAGAAGAGTGATCAGTTGGCATTATATTAATGATAAAAAATTGGGTTGGAAATTGTGTTTGGATGGCATTATTTTAATGGTGGTAGTGCTATATACTTTTTGTGGATGGAATTGTGGAAATAACCCTATCCTATAATTATAGGGTCCCACAAGGTATGTGTTGTCTTTTCACTAGATACACAACCAAAAATTGATACTAAAAGAGATGGCTCAACCAAAAGTTAATGTTAGATTAAAAATTCACTTTTACTATTTATAATATTATAAATTAGAATATATTTGTGTCATTTGACATAGTAAAATAAATTGGATTTGGTAGTAAGATAAAAAGAGTAAGGTGTTATAAATTTAATTCGACAAATTAACATCAATTAGTTTATTTTGAGCTTATTGTCCAGCATAATCTAACATTTTGAGCAATCGAAATATAGGTTTGATATATTTTCATATACGAAGTCAAGTGAAAAGACAACACATACCTTGTGGGACCTTATAATTATAGGATGTGGTTATTTTCACAATTCTATCCACATAAAGTATATAGCACTACCACCATTAAAATGCCACGCAAACACAATTTCCACCCCCTATTTTTTATCATGCCAACTAATCACTCTTCTTCCACCTATCATTAACATAAATCACATGTTTTCTTCGTCTTCCGGATCTGGCCTATTTTTCTTCTAAAATTAAACCCATTTGGGACCAGCAATATACGTATAGTCTATAAATAATTTGTCTGACCACTTAACAAATCCTAGGTTGCTATTCTCCATTATTATTTTAAAGATTGCTTTTGCCCTTTTACTTCGGCAAACTCTGAACTGTACCTTCACCTTCACCTTCATCTAACATTAAAATGCTATGCATCTAATAACAAAAACAAAAATAACGACTAGTATACAAAAAATGTATCAATTATTAGAATAATTAAAAATTAATTAATTTACTCTCTATAAAAATTTAGTCGGATGCTTGAAGACACATATTGGGGATGGCAAAAGCTGGTATTTATAAAATAATACTCACCAAAAGTTGTTCTAGACGTGTATTCTTCTTCTTATTCTTCTTTCTTTTAGAGTTATGCAAATTCACTCGGTATTCCACAACTCAGTGTATATGGACATACTTAGTTAATCACAGCCGAGCATATGTAATTTTATCAATGCTCCGACCCTCACTTGATACTCACGGGCCGAATTTGAAGGCACATACTCACTTGACATTAGGCGAGTTACGGGCGTAAACACTCGATTCATGTCTAGAGAGGAAATATTTATTGAAATAATCTAGATATACTTAGATCCCCATCACCGAGATTGTTGTAGTACACTCGCTTCAGATGCACCAAGTAAACTTGTTTCAGTACATTTTTGTGCTTTATTCATTGTTTTCATATTGAAATCGATCAATGGTTAGCATATGAATATAGAGTTCATTTCCTACACGTATCAATCTATGCAGATTGGTCCCAAAAAAATGGGTGGGTAAAAAAATGGCATGTCTCTCTCTCTTCATAAATTTATTCTTTCCCCTCTGTCTCCTTTACTCTTATTTTTATCTTCTCTCTCTCAGCAAATGGCAACAACGCTAAGATTTCATTCATTAAATCTTAAATAACATATTACAATTTGATGCATCTCAAATTAGATATTCCCTGCCTATCAACATCCAAAATTCCTCTCAAAGAAAGGAAACTCCAAATCACAAGGAATATATACCTGTTTCTTTAACATCTTTACAAGTATAAGATAATCAATATCTATCAACAAATGCCCTATTTCTATGCAATATTGCAAACCTTGAAGTAATGCCTCTTTCTTTCAAAACCCAAATCACACTCAAACCCCTTGAACATTTGAAAGGAAGAAACATCAAATGCCAAGGATCCCCTGTCTATGTCAATCTAGGTCTTGAAATCATTTAGGCCAAAAGGGCACATATGTGGTTATTGACTGCAACAATTTTGGGTTTTATTGGGAAAATAGTTAGCCACTTGGACATTGATGTTATTGATCTAGTGACAACTTTCTGCTTGCTACAAGATTGTCATTAAAGGTTCATCACTATATATTGCCCCTAGCGCTTGAAAGCATCGAAAGCCACAAGTAAAGTTGCCTCTATATCTGCACGTTTGTGACAATATGGTGCCACTCTATGCATTTTGCTTTCCGACTGACTAGGTGTCCCTGGGCTATAGAGTTTCCTCGACAGCAGAGTAGGTCCCATGTGCCGCTATTATACAATTGGTGAGTTTCTCGGATAGTAGTTGGACTACTAATGGACTTCACCTTGCTAAGGTGTTTTCTAGTGTAGTTCTTTCCAAAGTGTCGACGTGAATTGTATGAGGTGTTCTCCTCATTAACTATTCGGAGTGTCATTCCCTGAAAAATGTCTTGAAGGTTATCTCCGAATGACATACTTGGAGAACCAAGTCCCTGAGCTACTTCCCCCTTGGAAGAGACATGGATAAGAGCTTTGGACCCTTCGGGATCTCTCGTTCTGGGCCTAGGCTATTGCGGGGTGAAACTGAGGAATTATGATATAGACGATGTATTGTGGTGTATCTTATTATATTTGTTATCATTATTGTATTATATATGTGTTGTATATTTTATAATGCATCGGATGGGTTATGTGCAATGATTAATGAATGTGGACATTTATCTAGCGGATCATAAATGTATAGAAAAGCGTTTGGCTATTCAAAATATATTAACGCACAAAGTGGAAAGTATTATTAGCTTTTGGCCTTGAAAATATAGTATACAAGTTTGAGAAAATGTGCGATTCACGAGGTTAGTTTCCCGGATCATAATGAACATAAGATACTAATAATTGAAGTGGCAATTATAGTTACATGTGAGAATATCGAGGCATGACGCTTAGGATGATTAAGTTAACGATGAAGCCTTATAGTCGGCCAAGTATGGAATTTATAATGTGTTAGAGTGATATAGTAAAAGCCATAATTTTGTTGTTGGTTTAGATATGTTATAAACTCGGTTTTGCTATTTTAATGAGAATCTTTATGGGCAATAGTTGTATTGTATTATTTATTTAAATATTGTGCATGTGTGTCTTTTATTCCATATAGTAGATGATTTGGTGTGTAGAGTATAGCTTACACACAGAAGATCATATCATCGGTTCTTATGGAATATAAATTTAATGGTTCACAGTCTTAGATGGAATTGGACACCCATCGGTAGGACTGCAGCACAAGTTTTAGTAGTTTATCTTGACTACAGAAAATGGTATAGTTTTAACTCGTTGTGCTAGTACACTTTGTGTATATTGAATAGGACCAGTTTGGGTTAATTGTTTTTATACTGACTATATAAAACAATTTAAAATCACATGGTTATTATGATTACTTATGCTCTTAATCTTGAAATAATTAATAGACATATATATGTAGTGTTTGTTGTTTTGACTCATTAAGAGTGAGATTAATTTATGGATCAATAGTCTTCGTGAATTGGATGACGACATTATATGTATGATGAATATTAATTATTGATGGAATCCACCTCCCGGTATAGGGATTAATGATAGCCCCTTGAGAAGCTTGTAAGTTTTGATCATGTCAAACCCTGCAGGTGGATTATGTTAATCTGACATATCAAATAAGTTGAGTGGTATGCTCAAGGATTAAGAAGTCATTTCAATATAATTGTCAGTAATTTAATTGAAATGACGGTTATCTGTAATCTTAACGTGGGGAGAATAATAAGTATTTACTAACAAGGAACTCGAAATATAATTTTGAGATAAGGACGGGAGTGCAATTATAATTCTTTAGTGGTGCAAATTATAATTTATGGAAGGAACTAATTCATAGTGGAATTAAGATTCCAACTTGCCATAGGAAGCCTGAACACTTATTTCTCCTTGAGGTCCCTATCGTAGCCTTATATATATGCCGGCCTTGTCTTTTCTCAAATAATAATAATTCTCATGAGTTAGGTTTTATTCTATTGAGAGAGTAAAAAATCTTGGTGATACCGTAGCCCACACTCAGTGCAAGATTTGATGGCGAAAGGAATACTATAGAAGATCTTTAGGTTTTCGGCACAGCAGTCGTAAATCAATCGTACCTTTTGATCGCACCGTTGGATCGGGCTACTTTTTTGATATGTCATTCGGAACGCAAAGTTATTATTATATTAACAAAATCAGGACGATCAGAAGTCGTTTCAGTGGCGAAAACAATCAATTTTCGCAACCCAGCGATAATTAAAAAATCTGATCAAATCATAATATGATACTTTCAAACCCTAGTCTCCCCCATATGGATCCTCTACATGATCCACAAAGGTGAAATACCTTTATTCTTATAGGGTTTTAGCAAAAGTTTTTTGTTCAATCTATACGCAATATCAAACGATCCTGTATTTATGTCTCCATCATAATGTACTAACATTAAAGAGGAAACAATGAATACTTGGCCTATGGTTATATCTCTCGATTGGACAATAAAATAGATGGGGATGGTGTCGAGACACGCCTTAGAACGGATTCACATAGCATGGTGAACCTTAGGAAGCAAGAGTTGGTAAAGGGCAATTTAGACTAGCAATCCTCTCGGGTTTTAGGATTTAATAAAGGCTTATCTTATGAGGTAGTTAGAGGAGAGATTGGGTAGTCGGGTCGATAGCTTCCAGTGGCTAGGATAGGGATCCTACTGGGGTTTCGGCATGCACGTGTGCGTGGGTTGTGTTTTGGCTCATCCCGTTTTTCTTAACAGTTTTGCAGGCTTAGCATCTCGGGGTGGCGCGTGGCGTATGTCAATAGAAAGTCTCTGATGACATTAGACTTTTGTAGTCCTTTAAATAAGGACTAAGTTGTATAATCTTTTGCTTTTATATTTTGCAAAAAGACTTTTGTACAAGTATTCGATATCGGTTTTGGATGTGTAAACTGTATTATTTGATATGTTGATAAAGTGGTTTTCAATATATAGAGTGGTTTTGAAATATGAATGGTCGCCATTGTGTTTGTATACAATGGCTTGGTTTGACACATGTTGGTTTGTTAAATAAATAGACTCCACATGCCAAAATTTTGTAAAACAATATTTTTACTTAGATGATTTTTATTGACAAAAAGTTTTTAAAAGTTGCGATTTTAATATTTTAAACCTGCCGTCGCACACGGCATCCATGATTAACCGGGTCCCGAAGGTGAAAATCTTAAAACGGGATTCGGGGCATCACATATTCTCCTCGGGGTCGTTATCCAAGCTTTTATCAAAATGACTCAAACTTTACTTTATACTCCGACATAGACATGTTCCCTTGGATCAGGGAATGGAACACATCTCTCTTCAGGCTACGATGACCTGACGAGAAATAACGCTCTAGGAACAACTGAGTAAATTATTCCATCAAAGTAGGAGCGTCCACCCTCCTAACCACGTTTCTCCACCAGATACTGTGAAAACCCGAGTTTTCAGCTCCTCCGCTTTTGATCTTTATTTTTCGGAACACGTTGGAGTTTTTATTAATTACAAAAACATGACATTTTGTAAACAATTCAGAGTCGCCAGTTTGTTTTACTAAACAAACAAAAGTTTTGTGTAAAAGAGAAACATTTATGAATTAAACGCTTTCTTAAACACAATTAATGCAGAACCAGACAATTCAAGGGTTCGGGGATTAAATTACGAATTGGGAAGGGATTAGGCACCCAATTCACCCTGTCGGTCTCTAAGTAGAATGTGCGTTACGTATTATCACAAATTCGCATGCGCGCGTAATATTATTTCACTTCAGCCTTTTATTTTTAGAAAATCGGGATTTTGGGGTGGGGATTGAAGACGTGTGCTTCGTTTTTCGCCCTTTTTGATTTTAGAAATCAGTGTGTATGTGTGTGGTTTCACAATTGTTTTGTATAGAGACAGACAACGAAATCAGTGCATCTTGATAAAAATCAGAGCTTTTCAGAAGCTAATTTAGTTTGGAATTGGTATTCGGCAATCATCGAGATTTCTTTTGTCAAATAGTGTGCCACAATTTAATTACTTAAATTGGCATTTGACAATTTTCATACTCTCACATTGGATATTTAATTCAACGCCCAAATTTATAGATTAAACGGGGGCACAAAATCAATCAATTCCGGTGTGGATTGAGACTGATAAAATTGAAAATAACTGATAAAAATATTCCTTCAAAAGGTGATTTTTTCTCAACCAATATTTTCAATGTTGATAATCTAACTCAAATCTAAAATTTGAACTGATTTGGAATTTAAACAGCAGTCTAATATGTGAGACTGATAAAAAATACCCTGATAAAAATATATTTTTAAAATACGATTTTTTCTCAATCCACGCCTTCTATAATTAAAATAAAGCTCAAATATGAAATTTAGACTGATTTGGAGATAAATATCACTCTCTACTTGCAATTCAATGAAAATACACGAATAAAAATTGAAATTTAGAAAATTACGAAACTTACCAAAAAGCTTTCCCAAGGTGAATATAGTATTTCCAACACTTCTCCCAAGATTTTCCACTTTCTCCTTTCAAAAAAGGCACAAAAGGGGTCTATTTATAGCAAAAAAATACCAGTTGTCACTGGGACAACTGGTGTTGTCGTGGGGACAACACTAATTGTCGTGGGGACAACAGGTGTTGTCGTGGGGACAACACTAGTCTTCCCTGGGACAACTGGTTTTGCCTCCTTTTCAGTTTGCGCGACGATTTTTGTAATTTTGACCCAACCGAGTATCGGATGATCTGATTTTTTGATATGTTGTTCCCCATGATGTAACCTACCTCCTGAACAAATTTCAGCTCATTTGGACTTCGGGAAGTGTGCCTTTTGATTCCCGAGGTAAATGCTCGGTTTTCTCAATTCCCGGAGATCCGGCTGTCGGAATGTGCTGATTTTTGAGTATGTTCCTCCTTGTAGTATTACCTAACAACCCTAAAATTTTGAGGACGATCATATATCCATAGCTATTTAATTTTACCTTCCAGGAGTTTTGATGGTTACCGGTTTCCGGCAGTTTCTGATAATTCTCGTAACTTTCTGTCCGGGTGGCCTTTCTGCCTCATTCTTTGACCTGTATCACATGTATAGAGTATATATTCATCCTTGATTGTCTATGCATGCCTGTGTGTTCATTTTCTTAAAGTTCGGGATTTGTGCGAGGGTCAAAAAATGAGGTGTTCACAGACCCTCTCGGCCTAGGTTCTTTGGAACAAAGAAACTAGGACGATACTGAGAATGCATCATTTTTAGGCGCTTGCATGAATCCTCTATGATATGTTTTTGAAAACAATGCCATGCTAAATGATGCTTGTGCTGTCTATCTCTGCTGGGAATGGATGGGCGATTCAGGACGCGTCCTGTGCTTTGTAAAAAAATTGTTGAGCTGTGGTACTCCTACTTCGTAGGACGGTTCTGTCAACGAATCTGCTTTCTGGGGTAAAAAAAGTTTTTCTTTCTTTTTTAATCCAGTTTTTTTATGCATTTTTTTGATGAGTTTCCTTTCTTTCTAAAAAGATGTAATCACGATTTCCTTGGTTTGTAAACCTTGTGAGTGCTTTCCTTGGGGTTTTCACATTACACTCTTGAATTTTTACCAATGTTTCTACAATTTTCAGGACTCTTACCCTTTGCAGTTTTTTCTTGGTTTTTGGAGAACATTTTTATTTGCACCTGCACCTTTTCTGTTTTTGATGCTCTTATATCTCCCTATGATGTTTTCAAGGCTTTTTTCTTGATGCCCGTCTATTTAATCTTTTGCATGGCCAGTAGCCTTTCTCACCCGAGACGTAGCCCTGAGCCTTTTGGCCTAGATGTCACTCTCGGTGTGGCTCTCACCGTTACCTTCTTTCTCTGTTTTTCTGGAATTCTCTTTATTTTTTCTCTCTTGGTGCTGTGGGTTTTATCCTCTTTTCTACTCTTTAAATTTTTTCTTGTACCCACTTTGTTCTCTTCAAATAGTTTCTCCACTTTAAGGGCACATTTCCTGTGTTCTGTGGAAGTCTTGGTTTAAATTCTCCGTGTTGGGTTTTTACCGTGTATGTGTTGTGGTGTTTTTTTGGCTTGAAAACTTCAGAATTCCGTGATTCCTCTTTTTTTTTTTTTTTTTGAAAACTGATAAAAAATGACATTTTTATTCTGGATAAAAGAGAAAAAAGAGGTTTTTTTTTTGGGGACAAATGGCTTGTCTTGGGGACAACTGGTTTGTCCTAGGGAAAATAGGTATTGTTTTGGGGACAATGGTTTCTCTTGGGGACAACTAGTTTGTCTTGGGGACAACTAGTTTGGTTCCTATATATATGAGCCTTCTTTGCTTGCATTTCTCCCACCTCCCATAGTTTCTTTCTCTCTCTAAGTTCATATTTTTTCCTTGGCTTTTCTTTGCAATCCTTTTGTTCTTTATCATGTTGGCTTTTCATTCTTATAATAATAGTATTCATTCTCTCCCTCCGGATTGTCTGCTTGGTGATTCTCCGAATATCTTTACCACGGGATCTGACGGTTTTACTTTCATATCGCCGCATAACGATGATTGGGAGGGGATAGTATGGCAAGGTGCTGAAGGTGCGGTTTACCGACGTGCTGTGTATACTGACGCTGTCGTTTCTGATATCAACCCCCCGTGGCTTATCATGGAGCCAGAACAGCATTTATTCTTCAATCGTACCCGAGTATTTCCAAATGCAACATATATTATGAAATGCTAATGTACTGCTTTATATGTTTATGCAAGTGCCATGTTAGTTGTCTTTAAAAAAAATGATAATAATATCAATTAATAATATATAATGTTAGTAATAATAGTAGTACTAGTAGTAATAGTAAATAGTAAATAGTAATAGTAATAGTAAATAGTAATAGTACTAATAAATAGTAAATAGTAGTAGAACATGTTTCCTGCAAAAGCAAATAATACCATGTTAGAAATTCCTATATGCCTATATGCTAAAATGCATGTTTATCATTTTCGAGCCCCCTTTTTTTCTTTTTTTCTTTTTAAAAGCCAGGTAAGTCGCAGATGCCGTGGTTCTTGCAACTCTGTCTATGACGCTTGGGTATCCTCTCCTCAAGCGGTTAGGGAGTTCCTCGGTGTTACTCCTTTTGGCCCTCTTCTAAACGCATTGCCTGGGCACGCCCAGTGTCGTTCGAATCTTACGACGGCGATGGCGGAAAGGTGGTTTGATACTACCCACACCTTTTAGTGGGGTTGGGGGGAGATGACCAAGACTCCCATAGACGTGCATGTCTTGACGAGTTTGCCTTTTGGGGGCTGGCCGATCGATTGTTCTCCTTCAGCTAGGATTACCGAGGCGGGGATGCGAGCTGCTCTGGGTTGGTATTACGAGGGGAATGAGATCCCTCGTGCTGTTTTGGTTGAATATCTGAAGCAGGAAAGTTTGCGCATGGTAAGCAGGGGCAATCTTCTTACCCGACGAGAGCTTTGTCAGTATGCTAGATCACTGCTCCTCCTAGTTCTGCAGGAATTATTTACAGCTCGCGGTAATAATGATGCGGCTGTATACTGGCTTGCCATTCTTAATGATTTCAGCACTATTGATTCTTGGGATTGGGGGGGACTTGTTCTAGCCATTCTGTATGACTCGATGGATAGTTTTTCGAGACGTGAATCTCCTACTCACCGGGGAATGTGCATGTTATGGGTGGTACCCCCCCTTCTATCTCTTTTATCATAATTTCCACGTTCGTATAAGTTTCTTTGTTAATCCTTTCTCTATAATTTTTTAGGCCTGGTTTCTGGCGTATATCGGTAGTGGTCCGGCACAGCTTGGTGTTTGTAGGAATCGTTCTTTCCTTTTTTTCTGTTGTTTTTCCTGGAAACTATGTACGTCGAAGCCATTCCGTTATTCTCTATCGCATCTTTGCCACGGAGATTTCTTTGGGCTTACCGCTGATCGGGTACAAACTTTCTCCCTTGGTTCATTTTTTATTTCCCTTCTTTTTGAAATTGTTCCTTATACTTATGTCTCTGTAGGTGAACTAGACCCCCTGGTCGGAATTGCATGGTCACCCGGCTTTTCATTATATCCGGACATTTTCTCAGACACGGCAGCTGTTACGTCACGAGTATGACTATTGTTTCTATCTGGGCGAGAGGGTGATGCGTCAGCATTCTCCTGGGGCTACTCTCAAGTCTCATGCTCATCTTCCTTCGCGTATGCGTTTTCCTTCTCAGGTTCCTGCTGAGGATCGTTTAATCTTGTTTCAAGGATGTGATTATACGAGGTTCCAGTCGGATATTCCTTATCGCGAGTTTGCACGCATTTATCTGTTGCGAGAGAATATAGGCCCCACCCCTGTTGACATTTATACACGTTATACTAGGCTAGGGGAAATTCTCATTGTATTCGTGGGCAGGACTAGTATGCGATGCATGTGTCGAAATCTGGAGAGTCTGCTCACCCTGGGTATCGATCTGCTAGTTCTTCTGATGATGAGAGTGGGAACCAAAATGAGAGTACGGATCAAGATGATGTCATGGATCAGGCGACTGATGGGATTGCTGGTGATGTAGAGGGTGTAAGTCAGAACCTTGGTGGAGATGAAGACATGGATATTAGCTTTGGTCACGGTGGTGGTGGTGTTGATGGTGGGTTCACAGGCGGCAATGTGGCTATGAGGCCACCTGTTTTTGTCAATCATCCGATGAGTGAAGGCTTGGGTCATACTACAGGTTATCCAATGGGACAAGGGCAAGGCTTTGTTGCAGGTTATCAAACAGAGCAAGGGCGAGGTTTTGTTGTAGGTTATCAGACGGGGCAAGGTTCGAGTTTTGATCTGCCCGCTTTCTCTAACTTTACCTCTTTCTTGAATAACAACCCTTTTGGTGGCGAGGTACCCCAAGACTCTGGGAGGGAATTCCGAGATACGGTACGAGATCTCAACTAGGCAGAAGCGGCTAGACGTTTTGAGAGGGATCAAGGGATGCCTTCTGGACCTGCCAATCGTCCTGCTCTTGTAGTTTACCCTGTATTCCGCGGACCATGTATTTTACTGCTGCTTGGGAGGAGATGCAGTATAACCTCCGATCTTCTCCACTCCTGAACGTTTTACTTTTCCCGGGATTTCCAAGTGGGAAAAATATTGTTAGTCTCGATAGATGAATTACGCATCTTTATGATACTGCCACGGATTATTGGGCCTTCTTAGTTCACTGTGTTCCCTAACCGTGGGAGTACGATAGGTCTTTCCGTGATGCTATGAGGCTTGCTAGTAATGCCGCTGCTCGTGAGGCTCCTGATCCTGTGCACCCTCTCGCTCTTCCATTGGATCAATTAACGAGGCCGTGCTCATAAGTCGTCCTGCCCCTCGTCGTCGTGGCGCCCTCCCTTCGACGTTCTCAGCTTGGTTCGGTGGAGAATATTGACATGTCATCGGCGCGCGCGCAGTTAGCTGTTTTTTTTTTTTAAAAAGCATCCTTTATGTTTTATTTATGAAATCGTGTATTTTGCGAAAAAGAAATGTATTTTGCGAAAAAGATACAAGTCTATGTAGCTCGAAAATGATATGTATGCAAACGTATGTAATGTAGACTCTTTTCCGAAAATATATTTAATATTTTATTTTGAGAAAATATCAGTTGTAAATGTTGTTATGTTTGTTAATAAAGATTTTGGCCTGGAGGCAAAAGTTTTATTTTGGGGACAACAACTTTGTCTTGGGGACAACAGCTTTGTCCTGGGGACAACTGCTTTGTCTTTAGACCAATGCCCCCTCCTATAAATACTTCCATCATTTCATTCATTTCTTCATTTCTCTTATTTTCCTTCCTTTCTTACTTTTCTCTCTCTACTACACTCTTTCACCCACATTATGTCTTTCCTTTCGTTCCGATAGAATCTCTCCGATTTCTTCATCTCTAGGGCAGCATGTGTGCTAACAATGCCCTAAACTGGGGATTGGAGTCGTCTTTTCTACTAGCGATCTGCTGAGATTCGATATATAGTTTTCTTCTTGGCGCCTTACCCCTCTGGGACCATACGATCACGTCTTTCGCATAGGCATTGACGAGCTCTGTCCCACTTTTGAGGCGTTTTCTTGGTTTCTGGGTCAGCCTCTTAATGCCGAGTTAGCTATTTTGGATCTCACCCTCAGCCCCCGCTTGGTTTTTGCTGAGATTCTTCAGGTGGATTCTCGGGTTTGCCGTTTGATGCTTACTCCAGCTGGTTTAGATTTACGTCGCCTAGTCCGATTCTTGCTCAACTCTGCAGATGATCCCGTTTTTACTCGAGCTCGCACCGTAGGTGCCATGGTATGCTGTTTTGATACCCTGCTCTTTGTTACTGGGGATTTCCTGATTGACCCGAATATAGTTTTACTAGTTCAGCAGGCTTTACTGGGTCGTTTGATTGTTCCTTACGTGCTGGCCGAGACCTTCCTCGGGTTAGATGCTATGGTTGCTGGTACTTCTGAGTTTTTTCGTGGGAGCCCGATATTACTGTATATGTGGCTATTGGAGCGCTTTCGATTTGTGTCTGATAGGCATGTGGGCCCTGCCATCCTGCACAACCCTGCGCGTTTTTTCAGACGTACCCTCTTGCTTGGTGATTCTAGGAGTGCTTGCATTTGGACTGGGGTTTTCTGCGAGATTTCTAGATCTATCCGATGGCACATACCATGGTGGCGATTGAGGTCGATGGTTTTAATCTACTGGTGGTCAGCATTACGTGCGTATTTGGGGCCTCTTCTTTACTTCTTTCTACATTCCTTCCAGATTGCTGCGACAGTTCAATATACCCTGGATGATTTGCCTGCACCCCGCGATTTTTCGGCTGACTCTGTTATGGTTGATACCCGGCTTGCTCTTCGACTCACGGCTATGTGGGCAGGTGACGTTTCACCCGGGTTTTCGGTGCTGCTGAGTTTGGGATCTCCCGTCCCATGGCGGAGGTTCACGTGAGGAGGATTTGGATAGGGTCCAGGATCGAGGGTTCTTGGTAGTTTGCGCCAGATGCGTTGGTTTGAGTTTATGGAGGAGGTACCTGTGGTTGATGCTATTGTGCAAGCTTACGAGTTTGTGGATCAGGCTCAGATTGAGTTTTCGGCTGAAGATGATCAGCTGCCACCCCCACTAGCTTAGGATGTTCTGGATGTGGTTTCTGGGTTTCTTTTAAAACTGTTTTAGGAGTTTATTTTAAAATTCAATTTGTTATGCAAACTTATTTTGTAATTTTTCAAAATTAATGAAAAGCAGGGTTTATTTTATTTTACGAAAATTAGACCGGCCTGAGAGTCTCTTCTTAGGTTTGCCTACGTTCCCCTTGTTTTAATATCTCAATTCTTGGTTTGGGGGCTCAGGTCTAGCGTAGGGTTATGGGTACCGGCTTATTTCATTTACTGATAGTATTTCTTCAAACGGTCTAGATTAACCGGAGAACTGAACTGTTGCCCATCTGTATCTGTGATTATGACTGCTCCTCCTCCGGACAAAATCTCTTTGACAATATACGGCCCTGTCCACTTCTCGCGAATTTTTCCCCTTGGATCTCTAGCTGGTTCTCTGATTTCTTTTAGCACTAAATCATCTATCTGTATTCCCCTTATTTTCACTTTCTGATTGAATGCTCTAGCAACCCTTTTCTGATACCCTTGCTGATGGTAGGCGACTTTTAATCGTTTCTCGTCAAGTAGCGCCAACTCTTCATAACGGCTTTGAACCCAGTCTAATTCTACCACTGTGTTTTCCATAACTACCCTCAGAGACGGGATCTCCATTTCTACAGGCAGTACTGCTTCCATACCATACGTTAATGAAAACGGTGTGGCATTTAGGGAGACCCTTTCTGTAGTGCGATATCCCCACAATGCATACGGCAGTTTATCGGCCCAATCTCGACCACCTTTTATCATCTTGCTAATCATATTCTTCAGATTTTTGTTTTCCGCTTCTACTGCACCATTGGTCTGTGGCCTGTAGGGGGAGGACTTGTGCCTCTGTATCCCGTATTCTTCCATCACATCGTTGGCTTCTCCTTCGAAGTGGGTTCCATTGTCAGACACAATCTCATGGGGTACCCCGTATCTGCAGATGATATTCCTTTGGATGAATTTTGCTACCTTCTTAGCATCAAGCTTCACATACGATTCTGCCTCGACCCACTTCGTAAAATAATCGAAAGCGACCAGTATGTACTCATGTCCATTGCTTGCTGACGGCGATATTTTTCCAATGACGTCTATTCCCCAAACTGAGAACGGCCAATGAGCTGTCATGGTGTACAATTCTTTTGGGGGAAGTTTCTGAGATTTTGTGTAGACTTGGCAGAGATGGCATCTTTTGACATGACCATTACAGTCTTGTTGCATAGTGGTCCAGTAATATCCTTGCCGAATTATCTTCCGGGCCAAAGTGTGTCCACTCATGTGGGGTTCGCATTCTCCCCCGTGCACTTTGCTCATAACGGCTTGAGATTCCTCTTCTCTTAGGCATCGAAGATGTACTCCGTCATACCCTCTCTTGTACAATTTTCCTGCGCAAATGATGAATTGAGCTGCCAATCTCCGAAGTGCTATCCGAGTCTTCTTATTGGCATGATCAAGGTATTTTCCTTCTTTTAAGACCCTCCAGATGTCGTAATACCAGGTGGCTGAATCTACCAATTCCTCATCTTCATTTTCACTGTCAAAGACCATGCAGTATGCCGGACCTCTCTTGCTTCAATAGTGATCTGTACTGCTTGTATATCTCCTGGGATTTCTACCATTGATGCCAATGTTGCCAGTGCATCGGCGAAATTATTTTGACTGAGGGGTACATGGTGGAAACTGATCTCTTCAAACTTGTTAGCCATATCTTGCAGTTTGTCCAGATAGGGGATGAGCTTATCTTCTCTGATCTTCCACTTTCGCAATACCTGGTGTATGATAAGAGCCGAATCTCCGAAAACCTGTATTTTCATTACCCCTCTTTTAAAAGCGATTTCCAACCCCACGATGCAAGCCTCATATTCGGCAGTGTTATTGGTGCAGTCGAATTACAACCGGAATGACAACGGTGCGTGAATCTGGTCTGGCGAGATCAAAAGAATCCCTATTCCATAGCCATTTTTGTTGGCAGCTCCGTCGAAATTCAATTTCCATTTACCCTATGTTTCTAATGCCATGATAGTTTCATCTGGGAAGCTGAGATCTCTTTCTTCTTCCTCTTCCAAAATAGGATTACCAGCCAAGAAATCTGCGATGATCTGACCTTTAATCGCCTTCTGGGTAACATATGTGATATCGAACTCAGATAACAAAAACACCCATTTAGCCATCCGATTAGTCAACACTGGCCTCTCAAACAAGTATTTCAATGAATCCAACCGGGCTATCAGAACAACGGAAAATACGAGCATGTAATGGCGTAACTTATGAGTTGCCCAAATCAAAGCTGCACACGATCTTTCCAGTGGTGAGTAATTTCTTTCACAGGGTGACAACTTCTTACTGATGTAATAAATCACCTGCTCCTTTTGACTCTGGATCAAGTGTTGGGCCAACATAGCCCCTGCGGCAATTTCATTGACTGTGAGATACAGTAATAAGGGAAGGTCTGGCTGTGGTGGGGCAAGGATTGGTGGATTGGATAGGTACTCCTTGATTTTATCAAACGCCGCTTGGCACTGTTCATTCCACTGACCATCTGATGATTTCTGCAAGAGTCTGAATATGGGCTCGCATGTTTGTGTGAGCTGGGATATGAACCGGCTGATATACTATAGCTTACCCAGGAACCCTCTGACCTCCTTCTTTGTGCGCGGTGCCGGCATTTCTTGGATTGCTTTTATCTTGGCAGGGTCTGCTTCGATTCCCTTTTTGCTAACGACATAACCCAACAACTTGCCTTTTGTTACCCCAAATACACATTTCTGCGGATTTAATTTCATCTGGAATTGCCAGAGTCTATCGAAGAAAGTTTTGAGGGCGAGGAGATGCCCTTCTCTCTCTTTGGACTTGATGATCATGTCGTCCACATATACCTCAACCTCTTTGTGGATCATATTGTGAAAAAGTGCAGTTGCAGCCCTTTGGTACGTCGCCCCGGCATTCTTTACCCAAACGGCATAACTGTGTAACAATAAGTACCCTTAAGTACCTGGTGTGATGAAGGCAGTTTTTTCTTGATGATCGGGATGCATCTTTATCTGGTTATAACCGTGAAACCATCGACGAACGACTTCAAAGCATGGTTGGCAGTATTGTCCACAATTAGATCGATATTGGGTAATGGAAAATCGTCTTTTGGGTAGGCTTTATTGAGATCCTTGTAATCTACACATACCCTCACTTTCCCATTTGGTTTCGGTACAGGTACGACATTGGCTAACCAAGTTGGATAATTCACTACTCGGATGAATCCCACTTTCAACTATTTTTCAACTTCTTCTTTAACCTTTAAGGACCATTCTGGTATCAACTTTCTGAGTTTCTGCTTGACGGGTTTACACTCTGGTTTAGTGTGGATCTCATGCATCACTATATCCGTGCTTAAACCTGGCATATCAGCATAAGACCAAGCAAACACATCAACATATTCTTTCAACAACTCATGCAATTCTTTGCTTTCAGTTTCATTCAATTCAGCCCCAATTTTTAACTCTTTCTTATCCTCATCGGTCCCTAGGTTAACCGTAACGGTTTCACCCTCCTCGATTTGGATTCGCTGTTTGTTCTTTTCAGGGACATCATTCATAGATTCAATTTCAGCAGAGGCAATAAAAGAATTGGACATATCCAGATACTGTGAAACTATTTCTATTTCATTAACAAAAATTCCATCGGGTACATTTTTAAGTAAATTTCCTAAGAGCTTATCATCGCTCATGCTACCCAAAATTTTATCCCTTACATATTCACTCCATTTCTCTCTCAAAATTCCCCTTTTCTTTGTCGAATAGATCAAAACCACGGGATCAACTAGATTACCCTTTGTAGTCACCGCCATAACCTCAGTTTCGACAAACAAACTCTTCATCATAAGAGCTAGCTCCTCAGTTCCTTCATCTTCTTCTTTCAAACCCTGAGATGGATCTTCATATCCCCTATTTTCAATACATTGTACATCCCCCTCTTTGTGATACAAGTCTTCAACAAAGAAGATTTCTAGTCCTGGGACTCTTTCTCTTTTCGAATTAAACCATGGTTCTTGGAAACCACAAAACGGGAAGTCTTCCCCTTCCTTTACAAAGAAACCATTCAACGAAGTATTGATCGCTCCATAATTTGAACCCTCCATAAATTTGCCTTCTTCCGACTCTGATAAACCCAGCCCAGCATATTTTTGGCTTTGCACGTGCAGCTTGATCAGCTCGACTATTCCGACTTGTCGATCACCCAAACCTCTGCCTGGCAAGTACCCCATAGCATTCATCATAGCAACCACGTTTTTGTTCAGAAACGGCACGGTGTACGGGGGTAACAATTCAATTTTCTGTGTGCTCAGAGTTTGCACTTTGGGTTCGCATTGAAAACCTCCCAACTGTATATCCTGACTCCTTATGCCTAAGACTGGTGTGTCTTTGGGCATTATAACATCGTCACAGTCCCCATGTACCACAATTACTTCATCTCCCACGGGAATCTTTACTTTCTGATGGAGAGATGATGGGAGAGCCCCGACCGAGTGTATCCATGCCCTTCCCAGCAGCAAATTAAAGCTTGACGGGATCTCAATAACTTGGAATTCTGCAGCAAATTCGGTTGGCCTGGTCAATAAACTCAGGATAATAGACCCCAATACGACTCTCTTGGTGTTGTCATAGGCTCTCACGGTTACCGGAGATTCTTCCAAACTTCCTTCATCAAGCCCCATAGCCTTGAAAGTTTGAGAGGGCATACATTTATGGTTGCTCCATTGTCGATGAGCACCTTTGGTATTACCATCCCCAGATTTTCAACAGATATGTGCAGAGCTTGGTCATGATCTCTCTCCAACGGTGATAAGTCTTCATCGGAGAATGCCAAACTGTTCTGTAGACCCAGTGTCCCAATCATAACGGTTAATTGCCCAAGAGTGGATTCTATGGGGACTATGGCTTCATCCATGAGTTTCAAAAATGCTGTTCGATAGGGTTTAGAGGAAACCAACAGTCCCCAAATGGATATCTGAGCCTGGGTTTTTTTAATTGTTCGACCACTTGCCTACCTTCAGGTTGGATCAGTTCTTTCTTTCCAGCTTCTACCACTTTCTTGAGGCTATAAACCTTCCCTGATCAGTTAACTGTTGCACCAGTTAGCTAAACCCTCCTTTTCATTCTCATCCGACTCTTCTGCCATTTTTTGACCAATCAAAATTAACCATGTTGACGTGGGCTCGGGTGATCTTTCTTGAGATGGACCACTTTCGGTTCGGTGTTTCCTGCCCAATTTTTCACCTTCTTTCCCTGATACCCCAACCCCTGCTTGCGGATCTGAGTTTTTACTATAACGGGTTTCAGCGATGCCTTGGTTGTATTTGCACGGTCCTTGACCGGGCAGTATTTTCATCTCCTTCATCACTACTTACTTGGGGGTTGTAGATGGTTTCTCCACAACTTTCCTCCTTGATTCGGAACTTCTTTCATTAATTGCCGGAACATATTTTCCAACTCTTCTTCTTTTCCTTCTGTAAAACCTTGACTCAAACAATTTTCTACTTGAAATACAGCTATGATATCATTTTCTTTGTTCTTTGCCGGCCGAATCAAAAACACCGGATCATTCTCTTCTTTATCTATTATTAATGCATTAATTCTCCCTCTGTGGTTGGGGAGTGGATTCTTTGTCACATTCGGGGGCTCGGGATCAGGAATTTTCCCTAACTTTATAAAATCTTGTATGGTGTGCCTCAAAGCCATGCATCGATCAGTGTGGTGTCCAGGGCCTTGATGGAATTCACAAACTTCATTCATATTCCAGCCACGGGGAAGCGGATCAGGGGGAGCTCGGGGGGCTAAAGCTTGTATGATGCCTCCATCCCTTAGGGCTGCAAAAGTTTTACTCAGAGAAGCTGGGAGTCGAGAAAAATGCCTATTCCTTCCAGTGTTCCGGGTTTGATTGACAAAACCTTGGTTGGGTACGGGCCTCTGCTCCTGAGGATATTGAAAGTTAGTTCTTTGAGAAGTTCCGACATTTTGGTAAGACCATGTCTGATTGACGGCTGGGGTGGATCTTTTGTATTGGGAAGCCATTTTCTTAGCTTCGGTTGCCCTTGCCAATTCCTCCTCTGTCTCATTGGCGATGTGCATCAAAGCCTTATACTTCTCAAAGTATTGGCGGCCCATACCATTCCGGATTTCAGGCTTAAAGTTCTTGACTATCAAACCCAGTTGTTCCTCCTCAGACACGCGGTCCACCATTTGTGAGGCCAGTTCCCGCCATCGAGTTATAAAATCGTTAACGCTTTCATTCTCTCTCTGCTTTTCCATTTCCAGATGCTTACGGGTGACTTTCAACTCCTCATTAGATTTGTAATGTTCCATGAACTCTTTCACAATGCTCTTCTAATCTGCCGCTCGATGCCTCTCTAATCCCAAAAACCAGCTATGGGCGGGCCCAGTCAAGGTCTGATGAAAACCTTGAGCCAAGTGAGTTTCGTTTAACCTATACAACTGCATCGTTCTTACATAAGCCTTGAGATGAAGATGCGGTGGGCTACTACCCGAGAATTTCTCGATATGTGGGAGCTTGAAACCAATCGGCAACTGGGCTTCCGAAAAAAGGGACATATTCTGGATATCCGCCATATCATCGACTTTATCAATTACTCTTTGGTTCAGGGCTTTCACTTGTTCTCTCAACACGGCTATTGCTTCATTCTCTTTATCTGCCTCGACCACGGACTCCGCATACTGCCCCATATAAGGATCATGTTCACGACCTTCACCAAAAAAATGGTTGTTTTGTTGATGGGGTGGGTTTTGCTCGGGATGAAGCCAAGCATTGACACCGTCGAGTGCGGGCGGGCCCTGGTGAGCTGGTGGGACAATCTGCGGGGCGAGGGGAATTGGTGGTCCTCTGTTGTGATAAGGATTGGGGTTCTGTGGGATTTGCTCCATAGGTGCTCGGGCGGTGAGTAGATGGTTAACTGATTGGGTCAAACCCTGAATCAAGTGAAAAAGTTATTCTGGGGATAGGGTTCCAGGATCCATCGGTAAACCGGGACCGGGCGGCGGTTCCGCTGCATGGTGCTGTCCCTCGATATTCTCAACCCCTTCTTCGATACGCCTGTTCTAATCATTCTGGAAATCTATGGCCCGTCTTGGAGGCATGTCTACTGGTGAATCCGGACGAATAAGTCTACCGATAGAATCTCGACCAACCCAACCGGGCAGTGCAGAAAATCTGAGAGTAATAAAGAAATTTTTTATTTTTTTTAAAAAACGAGGACTGCAGAAGATAGCTAGATATTTTTTTCAAAACAAAGAATTTTATAATTCCGGAAAAGAGTACTATGCAAAAGAATGTAGATCGAAAACCAATTTTTTTGATGATTAGGTGAAAACAAACTGACAGCAACAACTTGAGAGCCCTATAGGTAGGTTTAGGGTAGGAATAAGAATCCCCGGGGTGCCCTTATAACCTTCCGGTTTTGAAAACGCATTTTGAAAACCTATTATATAAAATGACAACATTTTTAGAAAATATTTTGTAAAAATCGGGAAGTTCTCTCCTCATAGAGTTGCTTTTCATGGAAATAGTGATGGGGAAATTCACACTAGCGGATTCTAGTGAGGGATTTCTACGGAGGAGGTTGGACAGCCTCCGGCCGTACTTGCCAAACCAAGAAACGGTATGCATGACAAGGCCTTTGATTCACCAATCTCACGACTGACGGTTAAGCAAAGATGCAGAAATTCAAGTGTACTAGGTTGACTCATCCTACATGCAGCGTGGCTTGATGGGTTAAGGTTTAGGCTCCCTCCTATTTGGCTAGGTCTTGCTATATACCCCAAGGGTGAGTACGTGCAAGGACCTTTTGATATACATCCCGGGTACGTGAGTGTTCTCGTCACTCTATATACCTCGGTAAGTACTTGGCCAAGGAGAGTGGAAATAAGAGCTTTCGATTGATGTTGACCCAGACGAGTCAACTCCCTACTTGCTAAACAGTATTTTCAGGTTATTTGAGATAATTTCACACTCGCGATAATGTATGATGATAGCGCGTGCGTGCAAAATAACAATTATTGAGGTATATTATGAAAAACGCTTTATGATTTGTTCCAGTCTTTTCAAATTTTATTTATGAAAATATTTTTCCTCAAACAATAATTATAAACAGAGAAAGATAAATCGGGTATCCACCTGAATCGCATCTATGTTATTCTAAAACTAAGGCCGAAAATAAAAACACGCAATAAAATAATATAAACAAATATCCACGCATATTCTACTCTTGTACAGAGTCTAATCCTCTTAAAAGTTCATCCCCAGCAGAGTCGCCACTGTGAAAACCCGCGTTTTCAGCCCCTCCGCTTTTCATCTTTATTTTTCGGAACACGTTGGAGTTTTTATTAATTACAAAAAAACATGACATTTTGTAAACAATTTAGAGTCGCCAGTTTGCTTTACTAAACAAACAAAATTTTTGTGTAAAAGAGAAACATTTATGAATTAAACGCTTTCTTAAACACAATTAGTGCGGAACCAGACAATTCAAGGGTTCGGGGATTAAATTACGAATTGGGAAGGGATTAGGCACCCAATTCGCCTTTTCGGTCTCTAAGTAGAATGTGCGTTAAGTATTATCACAGATTCGCATGCGCGTGTAATATTATTTCACTTCAACCTTTTATTTTTAGAAAACCGGGATTTTGGGGTGGGGATTGAAGACGTGTGCTTCGTTTTTTGCCCATTTTTATTTTAGAAATCAGTGTGTATGTGTGTGGTTTCACAATTGTTTTGTATAGAGATAGAAAACGAAATCAGTGCATTTGATAAAAAAAAAATAGAGCTTTTCAGAAGCTAATTTGGTTTGGAATTGGTATCCGGCAATCATCGAGATTTCTTTTGTCAAATAGTGTGCCGCAATTTAATTACTTAAATTGGCATTTGACAATTTTCATACTCTCACATTGGATATTTAATTCAACGCCCAAATTTATAGATTAAACGGGGCACAAAATCAATCAATTCCGGTGTGGATTGAGACTGATAAAATTGAAAATAACTGATAAAAATATTCCTTCAAAAGGTGATTTTTTCTCAACCAAAATTTTCAATGTTGATAATCTAACTCAAATCTAAAATTTGAATTGATTTGGAATTTAAATAGCAGTCTAATATGTGAGACTGATAAAAAATACCCTGATAAAAATATATTTTTAAAATACAATTTTTTCTCAATCCACAACTTCTATAATTAAAATAAAGCTCAAATATGAAATTTAGACTGATTTGGAGATAAATATCACTCTCTACATGCGATTCAATAAAAATACAAGGATAAAAATTGAAATTCAGAAAATTACGAAACATACCAAAAAGCTTTCCCAAGGTGAATATAGTATTTCCAACACTTCTCCCAAGATTATCCACCTCCTCCCCTCAAAAAGGCATAAAAGGGGTCTATTTATAGCAAAAAATACCAGTTGTCCCTGGGACATCTGGTGTTGTCGTGGGGACAACACCTATGTCGTGGGGACAACTGGTTTTGCCTCCTTTTCGGTTTGCGCGACGGTTTTTGCAATTTCGGCCCAATCAAGCATCGGAATGATCTTATTTTTTGATATGTTGTTCCCCATTATGTAACCTACCTCCTGACCAAATTTCAGCTCATTTGGACTTCGGGAAGTGTGCCTTTTGATTCTCGAGGTGAATTCCCAATTTTCTCAATTCCTGGAGATCCGGCCGTCAGAATGTGCTGATTTTTGAGTATGTTCCTCCTTGTAGTATTACCTAACAACCCTCAAAGTTTGAGGACGATCAGATATCCTCAAATATTTAATTTTACCTTCCAGGAGTTTTGACGGTTACCGGTTTCCGGCAGTTTCTGGTAATTCTCGTAACTTTTTGTTTGGATGACCTTTCTGCCTCATTCTTTGACCTGTATCACATGTATAGAGTATATATTCATCCATGAATGTCTATGCATGCCTGTGTGTTCATTTTCTTGAAGTTCGGGATTTGTGCGAGGGTCGAAAAATGAGGTGTTCACAGGAGCCGGTGAAGGCACATGTGCAAAGTAACTAAGCAAGTGAAGAGCAAAATAAAAAAGTAGAAGAAGAGGAAATATGATCTGAAGAATGAAATAGAGTATCCGAGGCTTCGGGAGCTCTGTTGTCAAGGAGCCAAAGAAGAGAGGTCCCGCGGAGCCGGTGCAGATAAACCTCCAGATGGTAGCACAGATCACCCAGCAAGATACAAGGATAATTAACATTAAATTTTTTTGTGGTAGAAGGAGTACCAACAAAGACTCAAGTTTGAGCTCTCCAGCTAAACCTTCAGTTGATTTCGAGTCCTCAAAATAAACCACTTCATTAAAGATGTCTCTTAATATAAAAGGGAAAAGAAAACAAAATGTAAAAGGGAAAAAAAATAAAAAATAGAAAAACGAGGTTAGTTGATATGAGAATAATTAACATTAATTTTCCTTTAAAATTTGAACACATGCTCTAACATTGATGGAATTGTAATCCCATTTTCCCTACCAAGAGCATCCATAGCACACTTCTAAAACTTAGTGTTAAATTTGTAAATGTAATACTAAGTTTTTTGAGATGATACAACATGTATGGTACAAAAAATAGGAATACAGGTGAACGAAAGCCGTATCAATTTTGAGCTAAAAAATAAGGGCATTCATACGAACACTCATATGAGCCATACGAGTAAGTCACACTTGTATGACTCATACGAGTGTGCCTTACTCGCATGAAGGCATATATTTTTTTGGGTTAAATTCTTGCTCATGACGTGTAGTTGAGATTTTTTAATAATTCTATTTTTGACCCTACAATTTTATAACTCTAATGTATTTTTTTAGAGATAAAATATATTCGCATGGCTTGTATTCAACACGCAAAAAAAAATACTAAATTCCAATTTAAAAGGAAGTTTTCTTTGCTGTGGCACCCACTATGGATGCTTTATATATCTGCAATGAAGAAAAAAGTGGCATCATATTTTTGAGCATATAAACCTCTAGTTTCCTTCAAGTACGCACAAATGCATACGCATTTGTGTTAAAATTATTTCCACTGGGCTCCGCTAGGCCCCACTTAGTTTGAGAGATAAACCTCACCTTATTCTCTTACATTTTGGTCAAATTTCTCTCCTTGCTCTACGACATACCTCCCCCCTCTCTCTAAAACCCATTCCAAAATCCAAACTCTCACTCTCTCTACAGACCCAACACCGTAGCCACCGGAAAAACATTAGCAAGCTTTCAAAGCTTTCTCTCTTTAAAAATTGTAAGCTTTCCTTTCAGATCTTATTTAATTTTAATCTTTCCTTCCAGATCTTATTTAAATTCTTGCGATGGAGAAAATTGAGTTTGATTGAATATTATTGCTTATGTCTAATTTCATGTTTAACCCCATTTTCTCATCATTATAATGGTTTTGATTTTGATGAATCCAATGAAAATTGGTTTGTGTATATTCGTTTTTGTCAAAGTAAAAAGGAAATGGGGACCAGGCTCTTTAGTTAAAAGCTAGAATATTTATGGCTTATTAATAAAAAGGAAATGGGGGGCCAGGCTCTTTAGTTAAAAGCTAGATTATTTATGGCTCATTAATAAAAAAGAAATGGGGGGCTAGTCGCTTTAGTCTCTTTAGTTAAAAGCTAAAATGTTGCTGCTTCATAGCTTATAATAATAGCTTTTATTTATGGAAATTTGATTTATATTTTTTTTCCCAAGGGGTGTCTTTTTTATTGCATTCTCAAGTAATAATTTGAGTGATCTGCAGCCTAGTCATTTTACACAAAAACTTCATCTTAAAAGTTGGATACAAATTCAGGCTGTAGTTTATGTTAAGACATTGGTACTCATGAATGCAAATTTAGGCTGCAGTTTCTGTTAAGACATTGGTACTCATGCAATTTAGACTTATATCATCCTAATCTTCCGTTGACAACCCATTAGCCTCTTGCAAATTGCATCCTCGCACGTAGAAGACCTACATTGGCAAAAAAATAAAAAAATCAAGATTCGTACTACAATGTGAGACAAGACAATATAAGTAATAAATAAATTATTATTTACAAATTTGTAATTGCTGGATAATTTCGTTTATCATGTACTTAGTTCACTTTACCACACCCATGGCAATGTCGAACTTTTTATTTTTCGCTTTGGTCATTGCTTTCTCTTTTCCTCCCTTGAGCCTTTTGCCGCACCTTTTTGCTCGCACTTGATCGGGTTCATTGTAACTATTTTGAAAAGTACAAGAAACATGTACGCTAGTCCCTGCACCTATTGCATTACGAATTTGTATACTTTTTCCGGTGGAGGCCATTACACCTTTGCAGCTACTAATAAATTGGTCAATTTGCTCATTAATGGTACGCACTCCATCGATAAACATCTACCTTGTTTCTTCACATAATAGGGCCTTATCAACTAAATCTAAAGACAATTGGATAAACTGACTACACATCAAGAGATAAGAATTATCATCATCAATACGTATGCCTTTATCATCTACCATTGTCCTCGATTTTGCAGACTTGGTCCACCTCTTCAATATGTATTTATTAGGCAACCCCCTAATATACAAAAATTTCATCAAATATGCAATGATGTGCTTACATGGGATTCTGGCGCTTTCAAACATTTTGCAACTACAAGAAGCCAAATCCAAATCCTTGTCATAAACAAGTTTGCAAATTTTACTTTTTGCGACTTTAACAAACTGGAACATGTAGTTGAAACTATCAAACACTTCACACTCAAACTTATAGTACATCTCATTTGTATAAATACCAGCCATTTGATCCAAAAAGTCAAGATTTTTTCTATGTTTAGGTTTCTCAATTATATCTTTGTGATCGGCCATCAACTCTTCACGACGTTGGCATAATTAGACATAAGTAGTAATATTCAATCAAACCCATTCTTCTCTATTGCAAAAAATTAAATAAGATCTAGAAGGAAAGTTTAAAATTAAATAAGATCTGGAAGAAAAGTTTACAATTTTAAAGAGATAAAACTTTGAAAGCTTGTTGATTTTTTTCCGGTGGCTACTGTGCTGGGTCTGTAAAGAGAGTGAGAGTTTTAATTTTAGAATGGGTTTTAGAGAGAGAGAGAGAGATATGTCAGAGAGAGGAAAGAAATTTAATCAAAATGTAAAACAATAAAGTGAGGTTTCTCTCTTTCAAACCAAGTGGGGCCCAGCGGATTTAATTTTATCACAAATTCGTACACATTTGTACATACTTGAAGGAAACTATATAAATCTCCTCATTAAGGATACCTCTTTAACTAGAATTGTTTCTTATTATGATTGGGATGAAAATTAAGAGATTTAAATCTAAATCAAATTTAAATAGTTAATTTCGGTTCAGTTTTTAAATCTTCCAAACTTAAACTTGAACTAAAATTTTCAATTTTGTTTCTAGTCAGTTTTATTAGATTTTCATATTTATTTATTTTAAATAAATTGTAAAGTGATATATATTTTGGTCAGAAAAATAGTAACTATATGCTTGATTTTATTTATTTTGGACAGAAAATAAATATTAATTTTATATTTATAATATAATTCCAATATTCATGATAACTCAAAGAGTTGGAATTTTCACTAGAGTTTGTAAATTTTAGATGGTAAAGAAATATTATTTTTCAATAAAAAATACACTGCTTCGGTTTTACATTGGCACACCCCAAATCCAAACAAAAATATTCAGTTTCTTTGTTTAAAATTTTTTTTTGTTTAATTTTTTTTTTCCAGTTTTTAACAGATCAGTACAGTCCGATCGTTTGCTTTTCAGGTACGACAACACCTCTACTCTTAACATATAAAGATAAAAAACAAAAACAAAAGGGGGAAAAACAAAAATGCAAACAAGAAAAATGAAAAAAGGGAAAAGTAAAAAACAAAAAACAATAATTAAAAAGGGGAAGAAGGGTAATGATAGCTGGGGAATTTAAAGATAAAAAGAGATTAAAAAAATAAGGAAGAAAGCCCAAATCAAAGAAATATATTTTTTAGCATATAAACCACTACATTATAAGACATGTCTAGACATAAAATGCGAAAAAACCAAACAGGGAACAAAGGGGAGGGGGGGGGGGGGGGGAATGGAAAACACATTGAGGTAAAATCTTCAAAAATGAAAAAGGGAAAAGGATAAAAAAAAAAGGGTAGTGATGTTGGCGCCCCCAAAATCTCTTGAAAATACTCCCACTTTTCATTCGCTCCTTAACAACCGAATAACATATACATTATTCGGTTATGAAAGACCGAGTATAAACTTGCAAAAACTTAAAATGCCTTACTCGGTTGTCAAGAACCGAATAATAGACACTTTATTCGGTTGCGAATGACTGAATTAAAGTGGGAGTGTTACCAAGTATTTTTGGGGGTGCCAACATCACCACCCTAAAAAAAGGGGATAATTTTGATAAGATGTGTCTTAACATAATTTCCCTTTGTTTGTGAATTTAGTAAAGAAAAGAAAGGGAGACAAAGTCTTAAATATGAGAGAAGAGAAAAGAAACTTTCTTTCTCTGTGTTTGGGAGTTCAGAAGAGAAAGAAAGTATTTCTCTCCTTATTGTTCGTGAATGGAGAAGAAAAGAAAGGAAAAAGAAATTATAACTACCAAAAAAATTAGAACTACCATTTTACCCTTTAACATAGCACATAATTTTAGATACTCGTTTATTAATAAATATAAGTTACAAAAATATTGTGTACCTAAGATTTAAGATTTTTTTAATGATTAATAATATTTTTGGTATAAATTAGAACCTAGTATATATATTCATTCCTTTCAATTTTGAAAGATTAATTATAAATAATAATTATTAAAAAGTGTTATATAACAAATGCATATTTATATTTATTTAATATATATTAAATGAATGAATGTAATATAAAGCATATAAAAAAGGAAAAGTCTGAACATATATAAACTGAAAATCTTCCAAGAAGTCAAAGAAAGAGGATGGCAGAAAACGAATTGACGATGCCGGCTTGGCGTTTTGGGAATGCAATTATATAAAATAAAACCTAGCTAAAAGGGACATGGCTGAAATTTTTAAATTTTATTAAATAAATTTATGGGTAAAAGAGTCATCTCAGTAAAAATCCAAATCATTAATTTCAACTTTCTTTTCTCTCCCATTCTTTCTGACTTGGAGAACCATTTGGAAAGAAAGCTGTGATCTTTCTTCCTTTTCTTTTCTCTCCCTTTCTCTCCTTTTAAAACCCTTAAATAAGAGAATTTATGAATTTTCTCTCCCTTTCTCAATCTCTAAACCCGAACAAAAATATTCAGTTTCTTTGTTTCATTATTTTTTTTTGGTTTTTAACATATTGGTACAATTTGGTTGTTTGGTTTTCGGGTAGGACAGCACCTTTACTCTTAACATATAATGATGAAAAATTAAAACAAAAGGGGAAAAAACAAATATACAAACAAGTAAAATGAAGAAAAGAGAAAATGGAAAAGTAAAAAGTAAAAAGTAAAAAACAATAATTAAAAAGGGGAAGAAGGATAATGATAGCTGGGGAATTTAAAGATAAAAAAAGATTACAGAAATAAGAAAGAAAGCCCAAATCAAAGAGATATATTTTTGAGCATATAAACCACGGGGAAGTATTTTAAGAGGTCCAATTTTTTAGTTCTTAAATGCGGACCAATCAATTTGAGGGGGGATGGATGAATTTTTTGATGAAACTTGATGAAAATGATCTCTATGATTAGTAGATCACCTCCACAAAATTTCATTGAAAAATTCAATCGGGAAGTGGGTTAGTTAAAAAATTGATATATAGCATTTTTTTGGCCGTTAAAATTTAAGATGTTTAGCTAACTCACTTTATGGTTGAATTTTTTGATAAAATTTGGTAGAGATGATCTACTAATCATGGAGATCATCTTCATCAAGTTTCATAAAAAAAATCATCCTTTTACCCCCTTAAAATGATTGGTTCGCATTTAAGGACCAAATAATGGTCCTCTTTAGATCCTTCCCCTGTAAACCACTATATTATAAGACATGTCTAGACATAAAATGCAAAAAAAACAAACAGGGAAAAGTACAAAGGGGGGAAAAGGAGGGAAATTTTGAAAAGAAGTGTCTTAACATAAAAAGAAAATGGAGGAAGGAAAATTGGAATTGGGAAAGGGAAGAGAATATCAGAAAAAAATATGGAATTGGCAAAGGGAAAGAAAAATAGAAGAGTTGATACGGGGGATGAAAATAGACAAAAAGGTGGAATTGGAAAAAGAAAGAAAATACAAGGAAAAATTGGGATGAAAGAAATGGAATTGGCCGGAGAAGGGGAAGAAAAATTGGAAGTAGAAAAGGGGAAGTAAATATAAAAAGAGTTGAAAAGATAAAGAAAGTAGAGGTGGGAAAATGTAGGAGGGGAGAAAATTTAGATGAATTTTTTTTGACAGTTGTGGGATTTGAACCGACGCCCTTTCGGACCAGAGCTTAGACATTTATATGCTGAATTTATTTTAAACTTCTAGGATTCATTTCCAAAATAAACCTGAGAAGTCATTGTTTATCTGAAATTGCAACTCTTTGAATGTTTTTGTTGTTTATTGTTATAGACAAGCATATTCTTCTAGTTTTTATTTGTAGTTCTTCATGTTTACGCTTCAACGTAAAAGAGGAGAATAAAGGAAAACCGTAATTTTAAAACCTAGCTGGGAAAGAAGCGATCTAACTCAAAATTAGTTTCGAATGGGAACACTAGTCTCCTGCTTTAAATTTGAGTTATTAGTCGCATAATCGGTAGTCTAGACAACACAGAAGATCCACATTAAAACAAACAACAAGAACCTTGTATTTCATGAAGGGATGAAAGAAAAATAGCTTTAACTAGATAAATACATTTTATTAGTAACATTTTTTTTACACACAATGATCTCTTAGCTTACTGAACAATCTAATACTCTTGGATCTAGCATAGCCTTCTGCTTTACATCCGAGATCTTAAATTTGTTCAAACTCATTCTATAATTTTCCACATACATTCATGCACATGCACAATTAAAGGCCTGGGAAGCATCTTGAGGGAGCATAAAATTTTGTCATAATAAAATTGGGCTGGCCCTCCATTTAATTTGGAGGCCCATACATCTGGTATGGCCCACTGACCCAGTAATGAAGGGGCCGAGGAGAATGACTAGGAAATATGACGTTAGTGCCATGCCGAGGACAATGGAACTCGGCCGACTTCATCAAGAGATATGTACACATGAGCAACACGTGATAAGGCACGAGGGATGTGTGGGGAGAATATTACCAAATTGTATGGACCTTTACTAGAATTGTGCTAGTCCCCACCAAATCATGACAGTCAGACAAAATTTGTTAGTTATATATAAGGGAAAAAGTGCCGGAATGTTATCTAAACCTTGCCCTTTTTGCTTATTTTAGTATTAATCCTAATGAGCATTTGTGACCCTAATTCTATATGTATAAATAGAAAAATGGTGGCTCAAAAAAGGGGATTTGGATTCCCATCTTCAAATTAAGAAGCTCATTGTAGGAGGAGAAAGCTGGTAGCTCGCCTTCCCCATTGTAAATAGTCTGGAGAGCTAAATAATAAACACACACGAAGAGTGGAGGTACTCTAGACCTACTATCCACTGGCCAGAGGAACCATCCTATAACAAAAATCTTTTGTCCATCTTTATATTATTTACTATTCCATTGAACCCGCTGACAACAATTCATCATTGTGGGCCCGGCCCAAAATTTTGATCACCTACATATCTGATAGAGTGACTCACAGACACTACTATCTTTCTCTCAGTAAGTTCCTTCTTAGTTCCAAGTGGCCAGAGGTTAATGTTTGCATAATTATTGGATAGGAATCTCTTTGTTACATACGTCCATCCTTCAGTGACTGTCAATTATGTAAACAATCTTAGCATATTAAAAACCAATATTTGTAAAAGCAGTCACACATGTTAACAACATTCCCAAACATGTTATACTCGTTAAGTCGAAAAGTCCCACCAGTTTAAAGTGCCGCTAGATGTGTGATTGAAAACTCCACCAATCTCAAAATTGCACCATCTCTCAGGTGGTACTGTCTAAGGACATATCTACTTGCTCACCAAAGTTCCTAAGTTATGTTTCTTCATATCCTTACGCAGGGTACTTGTTGTTTCTTAAATTATCGTCATCAGCTGAATACACAACAACCACATCGCGGCTCAATCTTTTTCTTGAGCAACTTGGATTTTCAGTGAACTCGCAAATTTTCTTTCCATTTTTCGAGAAAATGTCATCAATGCTATTAACTTCCATATCCTTGCTTCCCCCCACCTTTGAGCCGATCTCTTAGCTTCTGTAATTGTAATAAATTAACACAAATATTTATAGTAAGTCTACACGTACCTGGACATGATTACTAAGATGAACAATATACAAGAAGAAAAATTAGTACCTATATGAGCAAGGATTATTTTTCTTTCTTTACGGAGTCGAATCTTGAGCTTAGGTAGTCATAATTGGATTTGAGTAGTTTGTAATCTAGCTTGTTCAATTTTCTTTGGTTTCCATCTAGCTCTTCTATTTTAAAACCGTAGAGCCACTTGGCGTGGTTGCAGCCTAAGCTCTCTAGCCAGCCGCAACTTCTTCCTCAGCTCGAACTTTGTTTTTAGCTAGAACATGGACTCTAAAGATCTTATTTGTTTGTCGCTAAACCTCCTACTATTCTCATCTTTCTTCTTCCTTTGAGTTGCAAGTGTATCAGTTTGTGCTAGTGGCGGTGAGTCCTCTCCACCCTCCATCATCACTCACTTTCTTCAACTCTTTATGAAAATAATGTGGTGTGTTTGACACACCGGATTAGAAAGTAGGATAGGATTATTTAATCCCATCCGAAAAGGAGAAAACAATTCCACCTCTTAAGTGGAATTCATTAATCCCCCTTTTGGCGGGAGAAGAAGCTTTAATGGGTCAAATAATCCGTCCTTATATCCAATTCCGATGTACACCAAATATGGGATAAGATAAAATTTTCATATCTCACCCTGTGAGAACCCGCGTTCTCGATGCTAGCTCCTAATAGGAGGCGATTCCGTGTTGCTTTGAAAATCGGTTTTGATAAGAATAAGAGTCGCGAGTTTGTTTTACTAAACAAATAAAAGTTTTGTGTAAAAGAGATGTATTTATGGACTAAATATCCTCTTATACACAATGTATATGAAACCAATTGATTTGAAGGTTTAGGGATTAAGTTACTAATTGCGAAGGTGTAAGGCACCCAATTCACTCTTTCGGTCTCTTAAGTAGGATATGAACGTGTTATAATTTAGCTATTGCATGTCATTTCTATTACTTTATATATTTTTCATGCTTGCTTTAGAAACCGGGATTTTAGGGATTGGATGATTTTGAAAATAAGTGTGTGTGTGTGTGTGATTTAAAAAAAACAGGGTTTGATAATAGTAGATGCAATGAAATAAGTGATTCTGTAAAGCTTTGGGCTTTTCGAAAATTGAATCGATGCAGAATCTTATATTTGATGCGATATGAAGCGAGTTGACCGATCTTGTACTATAGTTTATTGATTAAACTGGTATAGATCGCGCTAGAACTCTCATAATCAAATATTTATCACATATAACACTAGAATCTATGTGTTTGATTGGATATATAGTGATTATCGATTCCTTCGTATAATAATACTGCTAATCCGGACTTTTGAAAAAGTAAGAAAGTAATAATACTATGTTAGAATTGGATTAGGGTTTGTTACATGCCTTTGGTTTTGAAAAATAATTTGAAAAAGGTTTTTGAAAAGCTATCAAGTGATAGTAATTATGTAGCAAGAGTCTGAATTATAAGACTGACGAATAAATAAAAGCAGAGGGAGAAAATTATACCCGAGGCCTATTGGAGGGAGATAATATGGTTCTTTTGGTGTGCACCACGAAATCCCAGTGATTGTTGATGAAAACTATTAATGGAGGGGGTCTATATATAGCTGTAAAATACTTGGACAGTAAGAAAATAGATTGCAACCATGACTCTAGGAGCTTATCGCAAAGCCTTTCCACCATCGGATAATGCTGATTTTTTGTTATGTATTGGCAATAGAAGTCTTCTAGACCTTATTAAAATTTGAAGCCGATCGTAGTTCGGGAAGGACTCTATTTTCTTTGATTGCTACGAAGAGTTTTTCCCGCGTAGGAAAGGTACTTGCGTACGACAAGCTCACTTGTCGTAGGACAAGTGAAGTTGTAGCTGTTGGATAATGCTAATTTTTGGTTATGTATTGGAAATATAAGTCTTATATATGCTGAAAAAATTGGAGGCCTATTGGAGTTCGGGAAGGACTCTATTTGTTCTGATTGGTACAAAGAGTTTTTCTCATGTAGGAAAGGTACTTGTGTACTACAAGCTCACTTGTCGTACAACAAGTAAATTTATAACTATTGGATTTTCCTTAAATTTGACTATGTTTTGTATCCAAATGTCTTATAGCTTGTATCTGAATTTGACATCGATCGGAGTTCGGGAAGGCCTCCATTTGATTATCTGAAGTGAACTCTTGATTTTTTGAATTCTCAGAGATCCGGATGTCGGATCGAGTTGAGTTTTGAATATGCTACTCCTTATGGAGCTATCTAACATATATTAAAGTTTGAGGATGATAAGAAATCAAGAAATCTCTTTGTGCAATTACTCGCAAGATTTGACAGTTTTCGATTCCGGCAGTTTCCGACAATTCTTGAAACTTTTCGTTTGGGTGTCCTTTTGGCTTCCTTCTTTGACCTGTATGTTATACATAGTATGTATGTATCTATGAATACTAGTGCATGTTTGCATGTGAAAAGGCCGGGGCACGTGGATTTAAACAAATTAACCCTAGGTTTGTTATTAGGCAGATGTATAATCAAAAATCAATTTTAATTGAATAAAAAATAAACCCTAAAAGTCTATGGATTTTAATTCTGGAAAACCTGCTTAATCTTTTGTAGTACGCATTAATCAATAAAGCAATTAAATAAATAAGAAAATGCCAAAATTAACCAGGTATCCCTGCAGTGATTAATTACAAATCAGACATACTTACAAAACTTGAATCGCGCAAACCTCCTCCAAAATTCTCCACTTTCTGCGCGTACAGTCCTCCTATCCAAATCGCACGAGTAGGTTCACAACGAATCACTCACCACATTATCACATACCGTTCTTGAACTCTGTTTACGAATCACATGCATTTTAGGATCTGATTTGTTCTTTAGATAAAGAACGCTTGCTTTAGCATGAATAAAAAGCCCTAAGGTGTTTTTTTTTTTTTGTTTTGAGGTTTTATTCTCCCTCTAAAGTGAAAAAAACTCTTTTAAAACATGTAAAAAAGATGTTAGAAAGGTGTGTTTTTGGCACAAGGCAATGGGTTTTATTTATAGGTAAAAGCTTGAGTCAAAAACCTTTTTGGATTAGGAAAATACCTTTAAAAAGGAAATTTTACGATAAAAAAATTGATGCCCATAAACCTTGACGGACCGGTCCACATTAGTAAAATGTGTATCAGTCCACTAAGTCCCATGTGTACCGGTCCACCATTTAGAAAACAAATTCATGCAAATTTAGAGGATATAGCGGGACCGATACACATTAGCATTGTGTGTACCGGTCCACCCTGTTGAATGTGGAAAACATGAATTTTTTGAACCAGAACTCATCGACATGGAGAAAGATAATTTCAACTGAGTTAAAAACACCACCTAGGAAATTAAATTCAATGCTAATACTCACCGTATCTATTTCGATGTAATTCTTCAGTGTATCACTTCAATAGCTTGGCTTGCTTGATTTTTCAGATGATCTCGAACGATTCAAATAACTTACAAGCAAACGTATTTTTGTTGAAGGAATAAAGCCAACCAAAATATATACTTTACAATTTCCCCCTTGGCTATTCCGAGACAAAACACATACAGCCTAACAGATTTGATGACTCGATCACTATAACTACGCTATCCCATACGTAATTACAATAACAAAATCAATTCTCGCCTATTACAAAATAATTAAGGACGCAAGACATGCCAACACCTTGAATCTCTGTGCCGGATGCTTTGAACTAATGTTTCTCCTCATCCTATACTTTAACCTAAAACACTAAAGCTTAAACAAAACTTTGAGAAGCATTTAGATTATATGAGAGATAAATTAACAAAGAAATCAATGAAATCAAAATCTCCTTTAACCCAACAATTCTCTTTATAACTTCTCTCCCCCTTTACCAATTCTTCTCCCCCTTTTGTGAGGAATAGACAAGGAGAAATAATAGAATATGCAGGGAATTCAATCTATCCCCCTTTCTATGTACTTTCTCCCTGAAACTTATGGAAACTTTCCCCCAATGTCAAGAAAAGACAAGAAAAAAATGGAAAAAAATACACGAAAAATAGCAAAACAGGGAAACCAACTATCTCCAACTCCCAAAGAAAACTAGTTTGGAGATTCTAAACAAAAATTTGCCAAACAAAAATAATTTTAGTACAACTTAACATGCATCGCTATATACATTTATCAAATCTGAAAATTATTAATTAAGATAAAAAAAAAACTTGTGATTTTCATTAAATTAATACATGTGCTAACGGCCAAAAGATGATAATCAACTAGTAAGCATATATACGCCAAGCAACAAAGAGTAGTAAAATATATCCCATTGTGCATGCAAATTAGATCCTTCAAAGTCCAATTCAAATAAACATAGATATAACACCCCCGCCTTAATTAACAGGATAACACCCGTAATTAAGACCTGGAGCGTTACTAACCCATCTTAGATTGACTAAAATGGGTCCGTATGTAAGTAAGAAATCAAGCAATATCCATGTCACGTGTCAAACAAGCATGCAAGATGAAACAATAGTATAATTCTTACATATGCATTTAACAGTTATATAAAAACCAAACTATGCAAAATTAAAATAATATACAATACTTCAGGATAGCCGTGGCTTCCTGAGAAAACATATACATCACAAAAATGGTCATAAAATGGTGAGCTACATGCTCACTAGTCTCCCTGGGTCCCATCGTATACATCACAAAAATGGTCATAATGTATCAGAGCCTCTATTTCTCCCTGGGTCCCGTCGTATACTTATCCTCACTAGTCTCCTCGATACTTGGATTATTTTAGGAAAATAGGGTGAGCTACATGCTCAGTAGGGGGAAGATAAATGATGGATATTTTATTTTTAAAACAAACTTTAATGTTCCAATATCAAATAGTGTTTTTAGCCAACAATACAAATTAAAAACCATTATTGTAATAAACAATACATGTACATGCTATGCAGGTTACCTCCCGTGTCAACCATTACCGCACCATTGAGAATCTGAACCATGAACAAGAGAATGCCACTCGTTGCCTCAAGAGAATGCCTTGCTAACACAACATTAGAAGTAGGACTACTGCCCCCAATCCGAACCAACATAGATGTAAATCGAAATCATAGTGCCTTGCCCATTGCCTAGGTTCCTGAACTCATCACCAGTGACTTATAGAAGGCCAAAACATTGTTCCCCGAAGGGTTTAGAGATTTTCAACCCAAGGACACCAAGCCCAACCTATTTTCCATCCCGACAAGCACTATATATATATATTAATAATCCAATCCCGAGAGACACAAGCTCTCTAAATCAACAATGAACAATACAGGCTTTCCACACAGTAAATACAAGATGTAGTCCTCCCAAAGGATGATTTTTCATGCCATATGCCCACCGAATACTCCATACTTGCCGAGTGAATTTCCAAGACTCTGGTTGACACGATATTCAATGCAATTCAATGCATAACATGCAATTCATACTATTAAATGAATACTTGGAACAATTTATACTATATAAACCATACCAATTCAATCCATATTCCGTAATGTATATTACTTGTCAATAATCGATTTCTAAACATATATAACATTCATACATCTATGGAATAGCACAACTTAGGTATATATATAGTGTAAATGGCATAGATTGTTTCATAACATACTTATAAAACTTATAAATCAAGGAATATCAATCTCAAAAAGTATAGCATGGTTTGTTTTGAAACAAATATGGTAAAAGCATAATAATCTTAAGAGAATAAACTCATATATCAGATTTTGAAAACAACTAAACCCCTACCTCGAAATTATAAGCCAAAAGGAGGAAAGAAAGATGATAATCGAAGCCCAATCCGATGGAATCTCGAATTTCCTATATCACCTCGATCCCCTCGACGCGTAGGACAAATTTTCTTAAGGTCAATTGTAATCCAAAATATAGTTTTTGATCAATTCTAGAGAGAAATATAGAGGAGAAATGAGCTCTCAAAGCTCATATTTTTTTCTGAAAAAAATAGCCTGAGTATCCTCTAGAAATCCTTTTTAAACTTTCAAACGGACTTTGCAATAAGCGCCTGTTGGCCCAATAGGCGCCTGTAGTTTTCCACAACAAGCACATGTTTTAGAAAAACAGGCCATTGTCTAATTATGAGAAAAACTGTCCCGCGCTTGCATTTCAACGGGTTCCTGTTTTTCCGTAACAGGTGCCTGTTGGGTCCAAGAATTTTATATTAAAATTTGGCTCAATATCTAACATATGGATTTAGATTCACTTAAAAAGGAGTTAAAAATAATTTTTTGGTGAATTTTGCAAGTTTAGTCGACAAAATCGGTTTCTACGCAGGAACAAGAAATTGTTTTTCATACATTTCCCTCATTGATCATGCTTCCTTGCACAAAGAAAACATAGTAACTCCTAATTACATTAATATAAACACCGGGTGTTACAATAGATCTTGAAAGATTCGTGCATCCATATGCGTGAAAATTTAGAAAGTCTTTAAGACATTAGATTTTCAACTTTTTCTCTCTCAGAAGCAATCTTTTTCTTTCAAACTTGCATTTATTTATTTATTTAATTGATGATGTTTTTATGCAAGCAATCATTCAATTTTGATAGAGGCTCTCACCTCTAGTGGAGGCTAGCTATATACCATTTTGGCAGCTTTCGGTTCTTCTTTCACTATGGTAGCCCTTTTCCACCCCCTCTATATATTTTTTTTCTCGCTTTGTTTGTCTTTTAAATTTTCACTCAAAACTACATGACCAAAACTCACTGCATACAATCACAATACTTAGACTACTTCTCCTTAAATAGTCCATATATAGGAGCTTATGAATTTTCAATTTAAAGAACCATGTCTAGCCCATGTGATTATTCAAACATTCCAATGTAGATCGTGCAATGTAGTGCGCGGGATATACTAACATACTCTTATATGATTAAAATAATACACCACCGGTCTTAATCAAGTTAGGCAATATAGCACATATATCTCAAATTAAGCATTTATATAAAAAATCATAAGATATCCGAAATTGAAAAGTAACAATCATATTGCATATAAGTATTCAAGAAAATCTTGAATTTTAAATAGTTTAGCAAATTTCACAACGAAAATCCAAACTTGTATAGAAATCGGATCTAAGCAAAGAGCTAAAGCAAGACTGGTCCTATATGCAACTACCTAGCATAGCCAACCAACCAATCCCCTGTATGCTAGGCAAACTCCTAATCACCTAAGTGGGTGAAACGGTCCCTTTTGGAACCCAAACTTGTGAAACCCTGGGAGTTCTAACCTTCTTATATCCCCCAAATTGCCTACCACTAGGACCATCACCAAAACATAAAGCCTTCAGCTCATTGATAATACACAAACTAGAACTCTAACCCTATCCTCAAAACTGAAAGATCTAGTCTTTTGTTTGGGTTTAGATCTAGTGGGGATAAATTTTAGCGAATTCCTTGAAAACTAATTCCTCACTTGCCAACAATCCTCGCTAAAGTGACCATTGTTATTGCAAAAATCACACCAAAAAGGTTGTGGTAATGTGTGCTTATAAGATTCAAACGAGATCACTTCTTTAACTTCCTCTTGAGTTTGAGAAATTGGCTTAGGAATTCTAATGGCCTGAATTTGCCTAATGGGTTTTCTCTTCACGAAATTATTTTTTGTGTCTGCCTTGACAAAAGTCGGGTTTTCTTTGGAATCTGAACTAGAAGTAAACTTATCAAAACCTATCCCACTTTTGTCATTCGAGGAGCAAATAGGACCTGTAAGCATGTGAGTAAGTTTTTCAGACCTATTCTCAAGATTAACCTTGACAAATTTAGCTTTATCAAGTTCTCTTTCGAGATGCGTAACTTTAAGTTTAAGGCTATCATTGTCTTTACTCAAAGAGATAAGGTTTTTTTTTTAACTTCTATTTCTCATCAAGGAGAGACTGCCTTGTGAGTTAAAATTAAGACGCTTTGATCAAGAATACCCTTTTCTCATCATTCAACTGGCCTATCAAACCCTCGCATTTTAAAATTTGATCCATCTTTTCATCAAAAAAATTTAAATTTTTATTGAGATTGAATTCTCTCTTCTTGGCCTTAATCAATTCATCACACGACTAGTCATAGGCTGTTTGAAGATCAAGTTCTTATTCAACTTCTTTATCGAAAGTAACGTCTTACTTGTAAGACAAGTTAGAATCGATGGTCTCTTCTTCCTTAGAATTTGAAGACTCATATGGCACGTAATTAGCAACAAAATCCACATATTCTTTTTCCTCATGGGATTGCAAATCATACTCATCGTCCTGATATGCCAAAGAATTGGTATAATATATTATGTTAATTTATAATTTGAAAAGCATATATTATTACTAATATTTATATTTTTAATGTTTTTCAGGTGTTAGAAAAGAATTTAAGAAGATAGAAAAAAGTAGAGAAATTAAAGCTTATGAAGACACCTAAAAGTGCGCAATACTTTTAGAGGCATATCTTTTTACTCGGAACTCCAAATAATGCGATTCTTGAGCCTAAATTGAAGAAAATTTCGAGAGCTACAACGTTTCAGTTCATCACTTTTTATAATTCAGCCATCTCGGGGTCTGAAATTGCGACGCAAGAGCAGCAGCGTAAATGGGCGAAAATTCAAGTGTATTCAAATTAATAGGCCCAAGCCCATTCACCAGCCACCAAATTCAATTGAAGAGCAGCCAACAGCCAGCCCAATTGCATTTAATTAGTTTGCAGTCCACTAGCCTTGCAAAGCCCAAAGATCCATAAATCAAGCCTAAGCCCAGTCAAAAACAATTCCTAATTAAAAGAGGATAGCTTCAATTATATAAAGGGGACAATTCTTAGAACAACAGCCGAGCAGCACAGCAGCACTGCCGTGGCCCTCTCTTTTTCTATCCTCTATTTTCTTTGTTTTTCTTTTCTTTTATTTTTGCTTTGAATACTAGAAGATTGAAGATTTAATTTTATATTTTAATGTCAAGTAAGTTTTCTTTCAATCTTATTTGTTATTTAATTTTTATTATGTTAGCGTAAATTTGTGCTAGGGTTAGGATGAGTATATTTAATTGATTCCCTTGCACGTGTTCATGCCAATTGACTCTACCAATTTAATGCTTTAATATTAAATACAATTCCTCCTATTGGATGCCTATTTTAATTGATAAAAAATAAAGTTGGATTCTCATTATTTTTTGTTGGATTCACCTTATGATTTGTTAAGAGCGGATATAGGATGTGTTTTAACAGATATAGTGAGTGTTTTAATTTTATACATTAGTTTGGCCGTGGAAGAATTACAATTGGATTTTATAAATTAATTGGACTTGAATGATTTTATTTTCCGCATCTAATAGAGTCGAAGGACCAAATTAGTGCGAGATAAGAGTAGAGTTTATGTGCATGAATACTTAGGAATATGATATTAAATATATGACTCCAAAACCCTAGTCAATTAATTAATTAATTTTATTATCTTGCTTAGTAGTATTTAATTTAGTTCTATTAATTTAATTTACTTGCTCTCCTTTATTTTATTTTATTTGTTTTATTTTATTACTTTGATTCATATCAATTATTCTTGGCTAGATTAGGGATTAGTGAAAAATTAACAAGACAAAATTTAAAATATACTGTTTGAGTCTCTGTGGGATCGACCTTGCTTATACGCTATATTATAAATTGATTCGTGCACTTGCGAGTATATTAAAATTTAACACAACACGTCGCATAGTGTAGCATGCATGGCACGATTAGACTGATTCGCTTTCTTAAGCTTGTTAAATTTAGTTGCACATTCCCAAGCTTAATGACATTTCCCATGACATTCAAAGCATTCATCGCTCTTAGCACCACTATTCCCAGACTGCTTTTGGAATCCTTGATTTCTCTGATTTGATAACCAATCTATATTTTTGTTTACATTAAGTTTAGAAGAATTTTTGAAAGTTTTGCTTAACCAAAGGAGTTTTTTGAAATTCTTAGCAAATTTGGCTATCTTTTCTTCATCAAAATCCAGGTCCTCATCATCATCAGAATTTTAAAAAATTTTAGCTTTTAAAGCAATGTTGTCTTTCTTTTGTGATAAAGATTTAGAGGGAGTATTAGCTTCAAAAGTTTGAAGAGGTCCTAAGAGTTCGTTCTCTTTTAAATTATTTAAATCTTTACTCTCTTCTATAACAGTAATTTTGGGAATGAATCGATCTAGCAAAGATCGTAGAATTTTCTTTACAATTCTATGTTTAGGAATTATTTTATTTAGATTGTAAAGAGAAGTGACTATATCTTTAAGCTTAGTATGAAACTCTGTGATGGTTTTACTAAATTTTATTCTAATTGTTTCAAATTCTGAAGTTAAACGTTGAATTTTAGAATTTTTTACAGTGTTTGTACATTCATAAACCACCTCTAAGATTTTTCACACCTCTTTTGAAGTCTCACACGTGGCAATCTTTTTAAATTCATCCTCCATCACATGACTTTGGATTAAATTTAGTTTTTTAGAATTCCATTTAACATATTTTAATTCATTAGCAATCCATAATTCAATTGGTTTGATATCAATTTTAGGAACATTCTCAATCATGGTACTTGTGGTGGGTGCTTTCCAACCATACTGTAAGCCATACGCATTCATCTTTAGATTTTAATAAAATTCTCATTCTGGCTTTCAAGTATGATTAATTGGAAACATCCAAAATAAGAGCGATAGATGTTTAATCTTTACCCATAATAAACAAACAAACACAAAGCAAGTAAGAAAAGCAACGCAAACACAACAAAAACCTAGGTTTTGACCTAACCCAAGCAACTTAAGGTAACGTCTTATGATACCAAGTGAAAAAGGCCAGGGCGCGCGGAAGCGGGTTTAAACAAATTAACCCTATGTTTGTTATTAGGCGAATGTATTATCAAAAATCAATTTTAATCGAATAAAAAATAAACCCTAAAAATCTATGGATTTTAATTATGGAAAACATGTTTAATCTTTTTTAGTACGCATCAATTAATAAAGCAATTAAACAGATAAGGAAACACCAGAATTAACGAGGTATCCCTGCAGTGCAGGACTAATCCTTAACAATCCACTATATGCACAAAGGTTTACAGACTCGACTAATCACAAATCACAAAAACTTACAAAACTTGAATCGCATAAGTTGCCTGCAAAAGTCTCCACCTTTTGCACATACAGTCCTCATATCTGAATCACACGAATATGATCACAACAAACCACTCACCCTGGTATCACACCGTTTTTCAACTCCGTTTGTGAATCACTCGCACTTTAGGATTTGGCTTGTTCTTTAGATAAAGAACACTTGCTTTGGCATGAATAAAAAGCCCTAAGGTGATTTTTTTTGTTTTGAGGTTTTAATCTCTCTCTAAGGTGAAAAAAACTCTCTCAAAACATGTAAAAAAGATGTTAAAAATGTATGTTTTGACACAAGGCAATGGGTTTTATTGATAGGTAAAAGCTTGGGTCAAAAACCTTTTTGGATTAGGAATATATATTTAAAAAGGAAATTTTACGATAAAAAAATCGATGCCCAAAAACCTTGACGGACCGGTCCACATTAGCAAAATGTGTACCAGTCCACCTTTTACTGCCAGACCGGTCCACCATTCAGAAAACAAATTCCATGGAAATTTAAATGATATAGCCAGACCGGTACACATTAGGATTGTGTGTACCGGTCCACCTTATTAAAGGTGGAAAACATGAATTTTCTGGACTAGAACTCATCCGCATGGAGAAAGATAATTTCAACTGAGTTAAAAATACTTCCTAGGAAATTAAATCCAATGCCAATACTCGCTGTATCTATCTCGATGTAATTCTTTAGTGTATCACTTCACTAGCTTGGCTTGCTTGTAATTCTTCAAATGTAATCTCGAACGACTCAAATAACTTACAACAAACGTATTTTTGTCGAAGGAATAAAACCAACCAAAATATAGACTTTATAGTGTGTTCATTTTCTTAGAGATCGGAATTTTTGCGAGGGTTGCAAAATGAGGTGTTTACACACCCTCTTACCCAGTGCACCGAATGCAGCATTTGAGATTACAATTTCATTTTTAAGAACTTACAATAGTGACATACCAAATGTCAAATACACTAACCTAATGAAAATATTTCATGCTTGTTTACCTGGCAAAAAGACAAGACTACATTGTGAGGGCGATCCTTTACATCTAGAAGGTATTTTAGATAATGTCAAAATGCCACATCACCATTTTTTACTTAAATATTTTAACATTTAATTTATAATTCTATTTTCAATAAAACTTATATGTTAAAAAATATTCTCCAAGATCTATCAAACAAGATCCACATTCTTTATAATTTTTCATTAAAAAAAATGATGAATAACGCCAATAGCAATTTTATTGACTAAATCATTGGAGATGATTTTTTTTAGAACTTCCCCTACCTTTGTGCTGATCTCTTACCTTCTATAACAGTAATAAATTCACACAATTAGTTGTGGTAAGTCTACATGCTTACTAAGATGAACAATATAAGAAGAAAAATTTATACCCGTATGAGCAAGGATTGTTTTTATTTCTTTACGGAGTCGAATCTTGAGCTTAGGTTGTCATAATTGGATTTGAGTAGTTTGTATTTTATCTTGTTCAATTTGCTTTGATTTCCATTTGGCTCATCTGTTTTGAAACCATATAGCCACTTGGCGTGGTTGTAGCCCAATCTCTCTAGCTAGCTGCAGCTTCTTCCTTTGCTTGAGCTTTGTCTCCAGCCTGAACATGGACTCTAGAGAGCTTATTTGTTCGTTGCTAAACCTCCTACTATTCTTGTCTTTCTTCTTCAATTCCTTTGAGTTGCAAGTGTGTCAGTTTGTGCTGGTGGCAGCGAGTCCTCTCCACCTTCCATCATCACTCATTTTATTCAACATTTTATCAAAATATGTGGTGTATTTAATGCACCGGATTAGAGAGTAGGATATGATTATTTAATCACATCTAGATAGGATAAAATAATCCCACCTCTTAGGTGAGATTCGTTAATCCCTCTTTCGCCGAGATAAGAAGTTTTAATGTAATAATCCGCCCCTATATCCAATTCCGATGAACACAAATATGGGATAGAATAAAATTATCATATCATATCCTCTTATCCTGCGTGTCAAACGCACAACATTTGAGATTACAATTTCATTTTTAAGGACAAACAATAGTGACATACCAAATGTCAAATACACCAACCTAATGAAAATATTTCATACTTCTTTACCCGGCAAAAAGAGGAGAATACATTGTGAGTGTGATCCTCTTTATCTAGAGGGTATTTTAGACAATATCTAGATGCCACGCTGTAACGACCCAAATTTTCTAAAATACTTATTTACTCCAAATTAATATATGCATATATTGTAAATTAATATTTGTTCTCTTATTTGTTTTGTGGTGCATTTATTTTGTGGCCAATTTATTATAGTGCGTTAAAAATTATAATTTAAAATATATATGATTAGTTTTTGAAACCTAAAGTTTTGATATGTTCTCATTTAAAAAGTCATATCTTTTATTATGTTGAGAATTTTTGTGTGAAACCAATTTTGTTTTAAGCTAGACTTGATGAGCTTCAGTTTGAGCACAAATTTCACTACATTTAGACTTTTAATGAATTAGTTATGATTTTTGAAAGTTGACTTAACCATGCTGTGAGTTTGACCTGCGGGAATTAGAGAAAAAGAAAATTTATTTGAGGTCTTGAGTAATTATAATTAGATGGGCCACTAGGTTAATTTAATGGGTTAATTTATATGTATTCTTTTATTTATTATAAGAGTTATTTTAGTTGGCCTAATTGAGATGAGGAAAACCCTAGTATGAATATAAGTAGGTTATCAACACAAATAAGGTCTTAAGGAGAGGAGAAAACTACGTATTGTCATATGGCCGCTTATAGAGAAGAAGAAGAGACGCAAGAGAGAGCCCGAGTAAGCGCAGAATACTTTTGTTTGTTCTTCCCCTTTCGATTATCTAGTGAGTGTTTCTCCCTTTATTATGATTTATTATGGATTTCGATACATGCATATATATATATATATATAACCTATTTGTTCTGAGTCGATTTATATTGGCGGCTCTTTTAGATTTCTTTTGGTTGATCAATTTAGGTTTTACTATTTATAGTGAGTGATTCTCACCCTCTCTTGTGATTTCTATTCGTATATATTGTTTTGATTTTCTTTTGACCTAATTTTTGAGAAAGTGGTTTGTTGTATTTTTATTCAATTGATTATAAGTTTCTTAAAGACAAACCTCAATTATATATCTTTATTAAAATCTCAGAAAAATACATAGACTAATATTATGAGTTACAAGTATCGTGGCTTTGGAATTGGAGTAATATGATTTTTAATTTGGGAGATATCAATTTTACAAAAACAGAGTGTTAAAATACTTAATGTTGATCAGATTGCTGTCACACATCTGTAGTTTTGAGTTCGGTTTGGATACTAAACTTTTCTGTAAAATTATGGAAATATTTTTCAAGTTAATATCGTGTGTTAGGAGAATCTGGGCTTTGGAATTGATCGAATATGATTTTTATGTTGAGAGTTATTGAAGTTACAAAAACAGTGCGCAGCAAAATCTGATGCTGGACAGATTGTATACCTGTTAGCAAAACATTCATAACTCCTAGAATATAAATGATTTTTAGTTGAATCCAATTGCATATGAAACTAGACATAGCTGTCTATATTGTGTAATTTTTATGAAATTTTTATATTATTCGTTTATCCCTAGAATTTTTGTGAAATTGATGATTGTGCTGATTTAAGATATTGTTTGTGCTCTTGCTTTATTTTTATTTTTTTGTGCAATGTAACTTATGTTTTAAAATAATTTTATTAATAGCCTTTAAAATTGGGATTATGAGGTTCTAAAAGGATTTGTGGTATGATTGTATTTAGTTTGTGAAATTGTTTACTTGATTGACGTTTGGAATACTATGAACAATTCATAATTGGTGGAAATATTTGTCTTAAGCTTCTAGACGTGATATTTAGTAAATGTGTGAGTATGATTTTTTATTTTTTTTTGGGACAAGTCTATATTCTTGTTGAGATTGATAATAAAATTTCTTTTAGTATTATAGTTTTATCGATTATGAGTTGGTTTTATTAAAATTGACTAGAGAAGTCATAGGAAAATTCCTTAATTATGCCACTGCTCCCTTGTTATGATTTTATATTGGTTTTGATTCAACACTTGGGTGGATTTCCCATGATTTTTGTGAAAAGAAAACTTTGGCGAAAGCCAATGGAATTTTATGATCTTGACTGTAAGCCAGATGGTGGCTGGTGATGTTTGTTGTACTCGTTCTATTGTTGAATAGACGAGTGGATTATTTGTGATTTTACTCGCAGAAGGGCGAGTGTTTTGGCGCGCAAACGTATAACTAGCCTTCCGAAGAAGGTCGGAACTTTAGACGATATGCCCGTGCGGGTTCCGGTTCGGAGTGGCCGCTAGTTATACGGGGAGACACAGGGCAAGATGATCTGTGTGGGCCATGGGAGAGTATGGCGAGGTGGCATGTAATTAAGGTGCACACGCTAACTTAAGTGTCTAGTGATTTCAAGTCTAGTGTTTTCAGGATGACGTACTTTAAATTATGTAATGCTTCGTTGGGACAATAGACAGTTTGTATCGTCATGTTAATTTGCATTTGCAATCTTGGACACTGTTATGAATTATTGAATGGTAGAATTTAGCGATTTTTCGAGATATTTTATTGGAAACGACATTCTGAATATTTTTCGTTCTTTGAGTTTTTCGAGATTCTAAATGGTTTGAACACAAAAGGGATATTTATGTTGCTGTGTTTTCTTATTTATTTTCGAGTAGTTTAAGTTTAACATTTCTAATGCAGGATGGTAGGCCGTACTAATATTTTTGCAGGTCTTGGCCTACCGTATTATAATGGTATGTTATTAATAGTTTTGGTAAGTGTACGGGGTAAGAAACTACTTGCTACTACTTTGTCGAGAAACTACTCTTTTTGTCTCGAAAAGTATGTGGAACTATTCGTCTTGCCACATAATGAGATTTGAGTTAATTGTATAAGATATGTACATATGAATTATGTGTTTGCATCATGGACATATTGGGTGATACAGAATCAACTCATACTAGTATTTATATACTGACCCAAGTTGTCTCCATGCTTCTTGGGTACGTTCTCTTTATGAGCGTAGCCCAGTTTTGCAGGTATATATTAACGTGCTTCGTTGATCGTGCTAGGAGTTTTACTTGAAATTTATTTTCTTTTATTTTGTAAAGTGTATATAGTTTGTTGGACTTTGGAAACGACACCGGTTTAGATACTCTGGCCAACTATTTTAATAGAGTAATTCTATTTCGTTTTTATTATGTAATTGAACTTTTTAAATAAAGTTTGGATATTAAAGATTTGTTTGTTCCGCAAACATTTGTAAAGGATATTGATTTAAGATTAAATTTTAGTTTTTGAGAATGAGTTTTAAGTTAATTGTTGTTTTTAATTTTCACCCCCGGTAGTTGGACGGGTGAGTACATGTATATTAATTGGGTATTCGGGGTCCAAAAATCGGGGTGTGACACACGCCATCATTTTTTACTTTAATATTTCATTTTTAAACTTTATAATATTTTAACTTTTAATTTATAATTCAATTTTGAATAAAATTTATATTGTTAAAAAATATTTTTGCCAAGATCTATCAAACAAGATCCACATTCTTTATAATTTTTCATTAAAAAATATGATAAATAATGCCAATGGCAATTTTTTTAACTAAACCATTGGATATACTTTTTTTTTAAACTTCACCATGCATGAACATGATTTTTAGTGCCACGTAGGAACTTTGTATTTAAACATGCTTACATGTCCATGTTTTTAGTAGATCTAATTCGTGTTAGTATTAGAGACTCTCTAATGTACAATGACCACCCATGTATTTGTTTTAGTTTTAAACATAGTAATACTGGTTCTTATGCACTCTTTATTTGAGATGAAAACAATAATATTTAACAATAATAATACTGATAAACTCATAATATTGTCATTCATACACTATTTTTAGGAGTTGTTTGACGCGTTTATCTCGCTAAGATTACTTGGTTTGCCAACTTATTTGGCGATTAGTCTCGTAACACTTTTGTATTTAACATTGCTTGAAAAGACACATTTTATATTTATTTTGGTGTCTTTAGATCTCAAGAAATGAATTGGACAAAGGAAGAAAGATCAACCAAGCAATTTTAGACTTTAAAGTAAAAAAGTCAACGAAAAGTCAAAGAGCTAGATCAATCTAGCTCATTCCAAGATCAATCTAGAGTTGACAAAAAGTATGTGAGATCAATCTAGCTTCAATCATGGAATTATTTTCAACGCTTGGATCAATCTAGCTTAGGCCAAGATTGATTTAAGAGACATACTAGATGCTTTATGTCACATCCCTCTTATTTCTCTACTTACAATAACTTGTTTAAAGGGACAACTTTAACTAAGAAATTGGTGAAGCTCCTAGAATTTATTGTTTTAATTAGTGGTTGTTTTGCCCATGCTAGAGAGTGAATAACTCTTGACTTTTGAGTGAAAAAAGGGGAGGGAGACAACATATATATATAGTCTTCATGTTGTATTTGGAAGAGATCTTTTGATCACTTCTCATCTCTCAATTTATTGTGAGCTTGCAATTTTCATTGAAGAGAATGGAACACACTTATATAATTCTTGTCTCTACATTTATTATGGAGTAAATTTATTTGCTAAAGCTAAAGATGAAGTTTGCAATCCATTAATTATGTAAGTTCAATTCTTATTCCATTGTTAATATTGTTAAATACTTGTTAATTCCTTTACCTTCTCCATTTAATCGACCATTCATAAGTTAATAAGATAATTTTTATAAGATGATTTGACTTTGTATACCTTGTATCCATAGATCTCAAGCATTAATGAGGAGATGCTACTCTTGTGTATTTTTTTCTAGCCTATGTCAATTCCTTCTATGAATGAGATACTTTTCATTACCAAGCATGATTAGTCTTTGAATATTCATGGACACACCATAAATTTGAGATTATAATCCTTGAATTCTTTAATGATATGTTGAGTGCTTTCTATACTACATGTGATTTTGAAACTCAATATTTTCTTAGTTAAAGTGCAGCCAAGGAGAATCTCTTAAGCTTATGCCATAAACAATTTGACTAATCATTTTAAGGATTCAATTTATATTTATCAAATACTTCTAAGTTGGATGATCTAATCTCCAACTAGACCTCCCAATCTTAGACAAAGGAAAAGTTATGATTTATTGAGCTATACTCTTTGTAGTTGGCCATTTTCATAATCAAGTCAATTGTCTAGGGGAAACTAACAATGAGTTATCAAGTGCCTAGTTTAAATTTATGTCTTTTTCTTTTGGTGTATCTCAAGTTTGTATATTGGTTAAACATTATATGGGAATGAGGTGCACTTGCTTCACACCCTTTGCTATAAGATAAAAAGGAGAAATACACTTATGTTGAGTTTTGCTTACACCCTTTCTTTATATGTCATTTATATGGGAATGAGTTGTTTTTGCTTCACACTCTTTTGCTTTGAAAAGTGTAAGATACTTAATATTTAGGAATTGCATTGAGAACTTTGAATGAAATTGATTTTACATAACATTGCAAAGCAAATGAATTCTGTAATGCCTTAGCCTTTTCTCATTATTTGATATATCACTTGAATTTTTATTGCATGACTTTAAAATCAACAACTAAAATCGGATAAATCAATCCATTTATCTAAACAAAGCTTTAGACTCGTAATCATTACATCATCTTTCCGACTATCCTCGTGGTTCGACACTTGAACTTACCAAGTATTATAACTTGACAACCTACACTTAAGTTCCTAAGCGCGGAAGTATTTTCGTTGCGTTAAATACTTGTCAAATTAAGAATGAACTAATTGAAATGTCCCATTTTAAGAGTAATTATATTTTTTAGACTTAGGGGTTGTTTGTTTTAACCACTTAAATCTAAAAACTTAAGTTGTTTTAAAGTTTTCAGATTTAAATGGTTTCAAAATTGTTTGTTTGCCAACAAATTAAGTGGTTTGACACTTAAAACTGAAAATTTGCATCAAAAATTTTAAGTGGCAAATTAGCCACTAAATCTTAAAACTTAAGACACCTTATTGTAAAATATCTATTTTACCCTCTTCAAAGCCTCCTATTCTACGCACAGCTTCTTCTCTCTTCTCTCTTCCACAAAAGAAAAGAACAAAACAGAGGGAGTTCAACTATATCTTAATTTCAACTTCATTGATCACTTTTCAAGTAACCTTAATTTACTTAAGCACTCAAAAATGATCTTACAACTAAATGACAGAGCAACGAACTTATAAATAGAGTTACCGTAAAATTTGAAACAACATTTATACAACGGTTCAAACCCCAAAACATTAAGATTGAACTCCAAAACATCGAATTAGAACAAACTCCTGCTTATCTTAGGCCAAATTAACTGTTAAAACACATATGTACATACATACATAAATACATGTACGAGTAAAAGAGTCTTCAACGGGGAATTGGCTGGCGCAAGTCGATTTTCTGGTCGGCGAGGGTAGACAAGGAGATTGAGACTTCAATAGACTCTTCAAAGGCTTTTGTGGTTAATTCTTTCCTTTTTTTTCTATTAATAATAATATTATAAATTATTGTGAAAAATTCGTAGAATGTTTTACTTTCATATAAAATTATGTCCTTATATTTTAAAATTTGGTCAAGTTTACAAATTTTATTTTATGAATTTTTGCATTTAGCGAAGTAATGGTGATTAGCAATTTTCATAAATGAAATGGGATAACTTCGTTGTAAAGTTTAAAGTATACGGTGATTAGCAATTTTCATAAATGAAATGGGATAGCTAATAAGGGCAAAATTGTGATATTAAAAAAAAATTCAGTTTTCAGAGGTATTATATTCAAACAAACAACATTTTTTCAGAAACAATTTATAGAGCTCAAAAATGAAAATTTTAGTTTTCAATTTTCAGTTCAGTTTTATTAAACACAACCTAATTCATTGTTCCAAGATCTCATGATAATAAACAAATATTCGTATTGTAAGATGGCAATTGCTTGGGTTTGGGCAAACATAAACATGACCCACCTAAACACATAGCAACGTCCCGTTCCTGATACCCCCCCCCCCCCCCCCCCCCCCTCGCATAAACATGACCGACCTAAACACTTATTAATTTATAAATTGGCATGTAGTATTCATACATTAAAAGGAAATAAAGTGAGAAAGAAATAAAAGGACAAAGATTCACAAAAAAAATAGTAAAAATAATTATCTAAAAATATAAATAAATTTTTATTAGTTATTAATAATAGAGATAAACCAAAATTTTGATAGATTAAACACCTGCATTATAAATAAATAAACAACTCTAATTATATTTCATGAATTAAATATATGCCCATCGTTATAAGTAATATTTTCAGAATGCCATCTTAACTGTGAATTGTTGGATGAAAACGTAAATAACTAAGGATAAATCCTTCAGTCGAAAATATAAGTTAAGAGACTTCCGTTATATCAAACTTTTGTTATTTATTAATAGATTTATGTATTTACGTATGTATTCATATTAGAATATTGGATGTAAATCATTCATGTAAATTAGTATTTTTTTTTCATTTTTTACTTGTACCTATTTTACTTTACATATTCATTTGTTTTTCCAATGTAAAGGTGTCATATTATGATTGGCTAATATCATTTTTTTTGCCTTTCATTGTTAAATTATTTTTGAAAGTTACCACATGTTAACTTTCTATTGGTTTAATTTAAAATACTTTTCCACATATTAAACTTTACGTACAAGAGTTTTTTAATATATTAGATTTGGGGTAGCAGGGGTATTAATAGGTAAATCATGAAAATTTGAACGGAAACGTCACTAAACTGTTGCTGTGATAATCAAATTCAAACAATAAAATGATACTTAGGTCCCGTTTGGTGGAGGTTTTGAATTAAACCTTTTTTTTTTGAAAAGTGTGAAAATAGGTTGAAAATTTGAGTTGAGTATAATTTGTTTTTTGGTAGAATTTTTTTTAATCAATTTAAAAAAAACTCATGAAAAAAATGCAAAAAATAATCACAATGGATTTTATATATCTCGATAAGTAAGTTTCCAATATATATATATTTTTATCTAATATTGGTTTTTGGATTTTAAGTTGTAGCATTTTTAAAGTTTTATGAGAGATAAAGTAAAATCAAATGAATTTTGAAAAGTACAAAAGTAAAGTTGACTTTTTGTAGTTTTCTACCAAGCGTGAGCTTAAAACATTGAAGGAGATGGGTATGGGATCAAGAGAGAATATGGAATTCAATTGAATTATTCTTAAGCGAGAAGGGGGTTGGAAATATCATAAAGGAAAATTTGGAAGTAACTTCAAATTTCAAGCCCAATAATGTTAGTACCAACATCAAGAGAGAGTATGGGATTCAGTTAAATTATTCTCAAGCATGGCAGATCAAATAAATTGCAAGGGAAGAGCTTCAGAAACTTTCAAAGAGGCTAGCCAATTACCTTTGTTCTACGAGAAAATAATGGGAAGGGGACAGTGATGCACCTTTTTGATTTCGTAATCATATTACACAGTAGTCATATTATAAGGCGTGTTGTCTAAATTTTTTGATTTTATAAAGTCATCAAACACTTAATATGATTGTTTTACAAAAATATATTCTATAATATGTCTTTTGGCAGTCATATTACACAGTAGTCATATTACAAGATATGTTATCTAAACTTCTTGATTTTATAAAGTTATCAAACACTTAATATAACTGTTTCACAAAAATAAATTCCATAATATGTATTATGGTAGTCATATTACTTATTATTTTATTTTTTTATATGGAATTCAAATATGTAATATGTCTAATATATATACATTATAATCTGTTTGAATTTTGTTAAGGATAATATATGAAAATCTTTAACAATGTTATCTTTATTTATTTGACTTAAAGTTTGAAATTAATTTTAAAATTTAAAAAAATGGACATAGTTATCTTAATTTTTGTTAGTTTAGATTTTGATAGTCATTTAATTTTAACGAAATGGAAAAAAGGGCAAATTTGGAAAAAGGTGATTTTTTTTCTATCCACCATATCTTATAGTTAATCCACCTTTAAATAATAGAAATTTTGTACAAAGTTTCACAATATTATCTTTTTTAAAATTGATAAGTATATTCACCAATTAAAATTAATTTATAATTGTATAAATTTAGATTCCATATTAATTAAGATTCCTAATCCAAATATAATTCCTTTTAATTTCCTACCTTTTTTCTTTTAGGGCGCGTTTGGATTGCAAAATTAGATTTAACTTTAAGAACCCTAATTTTTTCTTACTCCTTAAGAATCCTAATTTCTTCTACTACTTTATTTACACTCAATAACAAGTTCAAACTAAAATGAAATGCAAAATTAAAATATTGAGATTTCAAACCGAAATAATAAGTTGAAATTAAAAATCCCTAATTAAAATTGACTTCATCATTCTCTTCCATATATTTTAAATATGGATCTTAATGCATAAACACGTGTATAGTACGTACTACTTCTTCTTATGGCCCTCTTCCTCTTAATCGACAATGAAAAACTTTCCAGAGAGATTAGAGAGAGAAAGCGAGGATGAGGGAGTGAGAAAACCTAGGAAGTGAGAAAAGTGGCGGAAATTTGGATCAATTTATAAAGAGAGAGAATGGTTGGCAAAATTTGGGATCAATCGAAATCAAACCCACCATTGCCGGCAACCTCGATTTTGCAAAAGGGACTTGATGCTGACAGGGATGAAAGAGATCTTTATAAATATATGTGATTACTTTGAGATTCAATTAGATTTAAATTGAAGAAGAAGTTGAAGATGATACTTCAGATGAAGTATTTACATACATATATATATATATATATGGAGAGAGAGAAAGAAAGAATAAAGAAGATGAAGTATTATTGTACATATATGTATATGTACAGGGAGAGAAAGAACAAGAAAATTAAAAAGGATAAAAGATTTAGACCTTGTTGGGTATAAATTTAGAGAGAAAAAATTGAACTTATAAGATAGAAAAAGAGAGAAATTAGGATTCAAGTAAGAAGATGATTTGAGAAGAAGAAGATGGAAGGGGAATAAGGATAGGAGTACAATTGTAAAAAAAATTTAAATTAAATTTGGACTGTGGGAAGAAGAAGAAGGAGGAGGAGGAGGATGCTGCGACGGTGGGAAGAAGAAGAAGAAGAAGAAAAAGAAGGAGGAGGAGGAGGATGCTGCGACGGTGGGAAGAAGAAGAAGAAGAAGAAGAAAAAGAAGGAGGATCTCCGACGGTGGGACTGTGGGAAAGAAAAAAAATTAAATTTGAATCGGAAGGGGTTAAATTTTGATTTTGTTATTTTACTTCAAAGATAATTAAAATTTACTTTAGAATCTAAATCTTTAAAGTGGTTGAACTCATTAATATAGTGGATATTTTATTATTAAATTATTATTAAAAATAATATTTATAAAGTTAAATTCATAATATGTTTTTGTCAGTTTATCCGCGCTTACGGATTAACTTAATATGTAACGCGGATTAATTACAAGATTTGGTTGATAGAAACAACATCACCCATTTCAAAAAATATAGAATATATATATAATCAATAATTAAATAACAAATTAGTAATTATCCAAAACATTGGGCCAATAACTAATTAATCAAACGAAGTGGGTTAAATGCAAAATCATTCAAAAATCATGGGCCAAACACAAAAAGGCCCTATAAAAAATGGAACTTGCCACATGTTAACTTTTTATTGGTTTAAGGCTAAATGATCAATAAGCACAACGTACTTTACCCCGTTTTTCAGTTATGCCAACGAATTCCATTTTCCATCAAAAGTACCATTAAACTTTTCGTGTTATTTCATTTAGGTCCAAATTGTAACTTCCCTCAATTATTTTTAACAGAATGCTGAGTTGGTACAAAAAATCTGACGTGGCACTTAAAAAAATAAAATTTAATGACGTGCCATTTAATCTCTTCTTCCCAACTCATTTCTCTCTCTTAAATTTTTCCATTCCAGCCACTCCATTAATTTCGATCTAACGATTTTATCCGGCCACTCCATTGACTCCGCCCCCTCCATTTTTTTCCATCTTCTTCCGTCATGAACCCTCCTCCGCCCATCTCCTCAATTGATGACGACTCGCCGGAAATGGGTTTATAATGTTAAAAGAGAAAAAATGGAGTGGGCGGAGAAAAATGGAGTCGCCGTAACAGAAGCAGGCATTACATCAACAAAAACAGTGCTTGGCATATTACAAAAGTAAGAACTAAGGGCAGCCTTGGTGTGTGTTGCTGCATCACAATGATGAGAAAGAAAAATGATGGGGGAGCTCCAAACTTACTACGTCCGGCGGAAAAGGCATAAATTGCTCCATAGATAGCTGCATATCAATGGTGAAAGTGGAGGCTTGGTGAATAAGCACAACGTACTTTACCCCGTTTTTCAGTTATGCCAACGAATTCCATTTTCCATCAAAAGTACCATTAAACTTTTCGTGTTATTTCATTTAGGTCCAAATTGTAACTTCCCTCAATTATTTTTAACGGAATGCTGAGTTGGCACAAAAAATCTGACGTGGCACTTAAAAAAATAAAATTTAATGACGTGCCATTTAATCTCTTCTTCCCAACTCATTTCTCTCTCTTCAATTTTTCCATTCCGGCCACTCCGTTAATTTCGATCTTTACCACCATTTTTTCCGGCCACTCCATTGACTCCGGCCACCTCCATTTTTTTCCATCTTCTTCCGTCATGAACCCTCCTCCGCCCATCTCCTCAATTGATGACGACTCGCCGAAAATGGATTTATAATGTTAAAAGAGAAAAGATGGAGTGGGCGGAAAAAAATGGAGTCACCGAAAAAAATGAAAATGGGGAGAAAGCGTTTTTCAAGGAAAGTACTTCACCGTCACTAGAGTGCTTCACCAAGCCTCCACTTTCACCATTGATATGCAGCTATCTATGGAGCAATTTATGCCCTTTCCGCCGGACGTAGTAAGTTTGGAGCTCCCCCATCATTTTTCTTTCTCATCATTGTGATGCAGCAACACACACCAAGGCTGCCCTTAGTTCTTACTTTTGTAATATGCCAAGCACTGTTTTTGTTGATGTAATGCCTGCTTCTGTTACGGCGACTCCATTTTTCTTTGCCCATTCCATTTTTTCTCTCCTAACATTATAAACCCATTTTCGGCTAGTCGTCATCAATTGAGGAGATGGGCGGAGGAGGGTTCATGAAGGAAGAAGATGGAAAAAAATGGAGGTGGCCGGAAAAAATGGTGGTAAAGGTCGGAATCAATGGAGTGACCGGAATGAAAAAATTGAAGAGAGAGAAAATGAGTTGGGAAGAAAAGATTAAGTGCCACGTCATTATTATTTTTTTTTTAAGTGCCACGTCAAATTTTTTGTGCCAACTTAGCATTCCGTTAAAAATAATTGACAAAAGTTACAATTTGGACCTATATGAAATAACACGAAAAGTTTAATGGTACTTTTGATGGAAAATGGAATTCGTTGGCATAACTGAAAAATGGGGTAAAGTACGTTGTGCATATTGGTCATTTAGCCTTGGTTTAATTTAGAATACTTTTCGACATATTAAACTTTAAGTACAAGAGTTTTTTAATGGGTTATTTGGCTTTTGGCCCCCATTAATTATGTCGTAACTAGCTTTTGCATCCAAAATTTAGTGTATTGTACCTTTGTTTCCCATTTTGGTCAAAAGTCCTAATGTACCCTTTGATTTAATCAATTTCCAATTTTTTATATTATATTTTTTATATATAAGACACGTACACACACATATATGTATATATTGTTGAAATGGATAATTGAATACAAAAAATTATCAAAATGGAAGTAAAAATCATAACAATGATTCTATGGAGTCCGACTCCAGCCAGATCTCACATTTGAAAGGGAGGAAATAAAAGGGCATACAAAAGTGAAAAAACTGGGTGTATTTGAGAAGTAAAAAAGATAAAGAAAAAACCCTCTCCTCCTCTGTTTCTTTCTTGTTCTTTTATGGGTGGATCAATTCCATAGACCTGTTTACTATGTTTACATCCAATGATCCTTGTGGCATCAGAAGATGTATTGAATTTTGTTCAACATATTCTTTAGCTTCTTCAATTCTACACTTGAAATTAACAAAAAAAAATAAGAATTTATATGATGCAATGTGACGCCTCGAATCCCATTATGAGGTTTACACCTCAGGGACCCGGTTAATTCATCACATTGCCGTACGCGACGGTGGATTTAAAGTACATAATTTAAAACTTATTGTTGACCTTGTAGGTCTTAATCTTATTTTGATAATAACAATAAATCAATCATGTGTAATTTAACATGTTCTTGATTTAAAGTTATAGCTTTCTTATTTGGAAAATCAAGAATAACATGATTGCTCGAAGGAAGGTTGACAAGGATCGTTCAATCAATATCCGATTAAGTCAACGAGGCATTGGACTTGCAAGAAGATTAAATTCATCACTCACATGCTATCAATGCATTTCATGAAGCACAAAAGATCAAGGATCATATGCAAAAGCTTCAAGGGAAAAGCCTCAAGTGAAGAATCAATTTGAAGAAACAAATCGAAGCATTCGAAGACTCACCTATTCGGTAATTGAGTGTTTGCCTAGGATAAATGTAAAGTTTATTAATTGATTGATTATATAGCTCAAACATGAACATGCATCATTCTTAGATTGAACAAAACCAAGTTTGAATCAAAATCATTTCAAAACATCATTCTTGCAAAAACCAGTTTTCAAATAAATTCATATTAAATTCAAATGATCATATTTCGAGTTTTCCCAAAAATAGGTGTCTTAGGAACTTATTTTTAAGATCCCAAAAGCATTAGAATTGATTTTGGAGCTTATATGCAAAAGTGCAAAAATTGGGATTTTTGGCCTTTTGGCCTGTTGGGCAGCAGAGTCCATCAGTGGACTGATGAGCCTTGCTCAGTCGACTGATGGCCACTCAGTCGACTGATGAGCCTTGGTCAGTCGACTGATGGCCTAGAATATAGCCGTTGGATTTCTGATTTTTTACTATTTTTGGTGCCAAACTTCTACCAAACCTCACAAACGGCTATATCACTTTTGGGACTATGTATACACTATCTAAGACACATTTTGAACACCTAGAATCATTCTTACACTTCATACTTCATCTATCTTCAATATCTAAAGATTCAAGAAATTGTTTTTGATCAATCATTCTCATTGAGCTATAAACTTGATCAAACAAGTAACTCTAGTGTGAGCTTCAATTGTATTCTTTAAACACTTGGGAGTTGTTGTTAATTGGTGTGAATCACCAAACAATTTAGTATTCAAATTGTGAGAGGTAAATCTCATAGGAAAAACGAGAAGGTAAATTATTGTTTAGGAATTGTGAGAGGTAAATCTCACAAGGTTAGCAAGAGAGAGTCTTGTGTGAATATTGTGGTTAAGCAATATTTGTAAATAGTGTGTGAGACAACAACACTTGTAGTGGTTTGATCTTCACCCGGAAGGAGATTGTAATTAGTGGAAATTCTCGGGGAACTAACCGAGCGCGGATTATGGTTTGGTAAACCAAAACCGTGAGGACAAAAAGTCTTGGACTTCAAATCGGTTCAATCTTTCTAACTCAATCTCTTTATTTACTTGCTATATTATTGTTTGCTTGAGATTGTTTATTTGCTTAATTGATTATTTGATTGCATTCCTTGATAAATTTGTTTAGAAAATTTATTTTACTTAAACATTGTTAGAAAAGTTTTCAAATTCCGCATTTAGTTTTGAAAACCCTATTCACCCCCCCCCCCTCTAGGGTTAAAATCCGACCAACACTTATTCCATAGCAAATTATATATAAAGCTCATTTAAGAAAATTTTGGCATGTGGACTTCGTAAGTTTAACAAATCCAAACGTGTAAATTTATAAAATAAAGTTGATTCCTAGAATATGAACTCCACATTTGTAAAGTTGTTAATCAATAAAATAAACCAAGAAAATCCTCCAACAAGGTCCCAACTTCAATCAACATGCTTTACATTACATATGGGTAAAATTGACTACATGGTTAATTATACAAGTAGACAAATCAACAATGGTACAAAAGCTAAGTCGTTTACGGATGACTACAAATAGTCTAAGGTCATCAGAGGTGTCTATACTTCGTACTCGTATCGCCCCTGAAGAGAATTACCTGCAAAATTTGGTTGGAAAATAGGAGTGAACCAAACACAGGCTCAGTGGAAACTATAAGGATTTTTAATAAGAACCTACACATTGTCATTCACATGCAACGTGAGATAATGAAAATAGTAAAATAATTCTTCATCTATATAGATATGCAATATTTAAAATATATAGAATACTAGACCGAGTTTCCACCATTAATGATGGGCGTTTAAGCTGCTCTATAAAGCCAACTTGTCCCAGTGGCTTAATATATGTATAGATAGAACACATGCATGCTATGCACATAACATGAGGTCCCAAACCCAAAATAAAAAAATAGTAAAATTGTATCATTGATAAATAGAACCTTGAAATGAGCGTAGGCACTAATCTTTATATCATAATCTCTTATCCATTTATCTCATATTCATCTATCTCATATCCTACTATCTCACATCCAACATCTAGGATTTTTTTGACGGTGCACAGCGATTGTGATTTAATCCCCCAAGGCTAGGGTATGCAGCCCCCAAGGCTGGGTCCCCCCGTGGACCCCCTAGATGTGCAAGGTATGGTGCCTCGCACGGTCCCCCTAGTTGGATGGTAAAGTATGCCACTCCTAAAGTAGGATCCCTCTACACGGATCATAGAGTATGCCGTTAATATAGCAAGGCCCCTTTGCGCGGACCAGGGTATGTACCTACCAAGGCTAAGTCAACCCCATGGACCATTAATACATGTCTGTACTCAAAATAGCACAATTTATGATAATAGTAAATATCAAGTAAGTTATATATATATATATATATATCAATCTCATATGAACTCAACATATACATATATCGCATCTCTATGTATATGGATATCCCCAAATCGTATCTTCGTTTACCAAAAGCTTATCTAGTTATCACTCACTAAACATAGGATCTATATACGCACTAGACAGATCACCAAATATGTATACGTGATAGGTAGATAGATTTAATGACATCGATAACACTTACGAGTTAAGACATATATAATATACATGTGCCATTTAAGAAACCAATATCATCGCATGATTATATCCATGTAGCACTCGAATAGCTCCAATGAGTGAGTTAGCAATCTATTTGTAATAACTTCTAAGCTTGATAGACTATCACGAATAAAACAACTAATCTACTCAGTGACGTAAATATCTCATGGATATAATCATCATAATGTCTAAAAACAAAATCATTTATTGAACCCACAATTCATTAAGTGTGGAAGTAAGATAAAAATGTTATAAAATTGTTGTTGAAATAGTAGTTCTCCACCAAAGTCATGATATTAGTAAATCGATGGCACGTGTATATCGTTTACTTCAAAAGAACAATATATATACAACCTCATCACGATATACTAGATGTGTTCCAAACCTCTTTAGTTGTATATTATTAATATAATCCCTTATCAGCTCAATAATATATGTAGGAACAATTACATATAGTTTCAAGGGTACTAAATTCTTATCAAAGTATGATATTAGTCATATTTTGTATAAATCCTCATTTTCTCAATCATAAAATAATATGTTTATATGTATATAACCATAAATTTGAGCATATGTGCATATGCGCTAGTGGATATCACTTAGGACTTATGATATTCTAACACATAATAAGGTTTACTTATAATAACATGAAATTACAAGAAAAACATGTTTAAATCGAGGGAAAGAACAATAAATTTCACCCCAAAACCCCATGTATGCATACATCAACAAGTTTATAAGGAAAAACCCCAATTTTGAAAAGGAGGACGCAACACATAATAGTTGAAAAAGAGTTTGAATAATAATGTTCCCACCTTAATTAAGCTAAACCTTCGATCTTTGTGCGATGATCTGAGTCGGAGAAGCACCAATTTCAAAAAACCCCAATTTGAAAGCTTAGAACCCTAGAAATGGTGGAAGGAAAAAATGGAGAAGAATACGAAGATGGTGATGATGATTTGATGATAGTATTGTATCTTGATGAATCATGGCCAATGATCCCTCAAAATCTCATAAAATATGAGCTATTTTCTCTCTCTAGCTTTCTCAAATGGGGTTGGTTCAAATGGGGGAAGAAGGGAGATGAAAAGTGAGTATAAAGCAAAGGGAAATGGCTAAAAAACCCACTGGGAGAGCTCTGATCGATCAGAGCTAACGATCAGAGGCCCCATTACTTGAAGCTCTGTTCATAATTTGGTAATAACTTTTCGGTCAGAACTCCAATTGGGGTGATATTTATATCAACGGAAAGGTAATTCAAAGATTTACAACTTCACAAGAGGAACTTTCTCCAAATTCTTGATGGATTAATTCCAAAAACCTATAGAAGACAGCAGTTTTCGGTCAAAACACAGAAGTTGTAGAATGGATAAAAACCTAGAGGGTGGCACAAATAAGGACTCATTTGGACTTCGTATGAGAAAGTTATGGCATCTCAAAGTTGGCCAAAAACTTATTTCGGCAAAGGTTCGATATTCCACCTTTAGCCACCAAATTCGACCAGGGCTTTCGTAAGTGCATTCCAACCATGCATGCATACTTAATATCATTAAAATAACTTGTTAGAAGTGTTGGATCAACTACGGAGGTTATGGAACAAAAATCGGCTAATCCAATGGAGATTTTGCCTTAAATCGGCTTAAAAGAGGAATTAGCGTGAAAACGAAAATAAAAGGCTTTACATGCAATTAATTATTTCATTGATAAAGAGAAACTAAAATTAAGGTCACTACAATGAACACAAGAATAATCCCAATTGAGTTGTTCTTGGAATTTGTAGCTTAGTATATAAAACCCAAAAAAACCCAATTGCATATGAAATCATAAAGAAAAAAAAAAACCTATCTCCCTATGTTTCTTTAGCTTTTTCTACAGTTGACGCCACCACACACTTTTATCTATATCTATATATATAAATATAGACAATGTTTGATTTGATCTTATGTATGCATATATGTGTGTGTTTATACACACAATATAACCAAAGAGAGGGCAATGGAGGATTTATGTAACACCCCCGCCTTAATCTATAGGACAACGCCTGTAATTAAGACCTGGAGTGCTACTAACCCATCTTAGATTGACTAAAATGGGTATATATGAAAATACATAAAGATATTAAACATTAAATATCACACATGTCAATCATGCAAGCTAGAAGAAGATAGTGCTGTACAAAATCATGCATACATGTAACCAATATACAAAACCAAACTAAGCGGTTGCAAGTCAATAGATAACACTTCGGGCTAGCCGTGGCTTCCCGAGATAACATATACATAACAAAAATGAATCTGTATCAGAGCCATCTATTTCGTTCCCGAACCCGTAGTCCCTTTACTGTCGTTCGCCCTTTGTGTACATGTAATTGTAAATAAAACACGGGGTGAGCTCACAGCTCAGTAGGGGGAAAGCAGGGAATAACATAACGAGAATACAATTTACAATTCAACAACAATTTAGATTATAACAAATGCTTTGGTTTTAAAACCATCAACATATGAAACTATACGTGCTCATGCATATGCAAGTTACCTCCCTTGTGTCAACCTCAGAGCCACGTAGCCAGAATATATCCATACCGAACTGGAGTATAGCAAAAGCCTGACCGCTCGAGAGAAAATCCAACAATAATCATAAATTGGCCCATCGGCCCCAGGCTATATCATTCGATCATAATCAATTTGGACCACACGCCCACCAATAGTAACATAACCACATAACCATCAGTGCCTTACCGTTGTCTAGATTTTTGGACTACACATCGCTGGCTCTAGACAGCCGACGCGTTGCTGCCCTCCGGAGGTTTAGGGATTTTCAACACAAGGGCACCAGGCCCTACTTATTTTCCATCCCGGTAGGCACAGATCAATACATCATCCCTTCACAATCGAAGGACCACAATATAATTATATCCGGATCCATATCAAGATCATATCACATCCAGAATATAATCATATTTGGATCCATATCAGGATCATGTCACATCTAGAACGATACAATAATCATAAGAAGCTCCCGGCATACTGATAAGAGTATACGCCTATACGATAGGCCAGAAGAATGATCCAAGCTTGCCAAAGGATCTCCAAGATTTCGGTTGACAAAAATGTAATGCATAATATGCATAGCATGCTATTTAGTAAACATGAAGCAATTTATGCCATATACCCTTTAGGAAGTCTTGTTAGATATCACTTGATGTGTATAAAATATTAACAATTCAATTTCATCACAAATAGCATCCATACATCCAAGGGATATCTCGTACAATTCAATTAGCACACTACATCAAGTATAAATGGCATACTTTGCCTCAAAACATGCATTCATGTCACTTCACAAACATTTGAAGTAATTTATGCCATATACACTTCCATAAGCCCAACCCCGTATTCCATTATGTGTAGAAACAACAACGGTTCATTTTTATCAATTTTTAGGAGTCCAGAATCCATCGAATACTTCATAGGGTTGAATAATACAAAGGTATCATGTGTTTATGGCATTTATGGCTTCAAATATTACATTTGAACCTTTACAAGCATTTATAAATGCACTCAATATATGTATCATAATTTTCTTAGAGAACATATGGGGAAAACATGATAAATTTCATCAAACAAGTCATACTACATGTTTTGAAAACATTTAAACTATATAATTAAGTTTTGAAGTCATATAAACTCCTACCTCAAGCGTATAGACCAAAAGAGAGAAGAAAGATGATACTCGAAGCTGTGCTCGGTGAAACCCCCAATCTCTCGCATCACTGTGTTTCTAGAATAGTAAAACCCCTAAATATAAGAAGCTTAAACTCCAACCCATGCAACCACCGCTTACCCACGAGCTCCCATGGCAAAGAATCAAGGTAGATGATGATGAATAGTGAAGGAGGAAGAGATTCAAGTGATTTGGAGCTTTGATTCTTTGATAAAGGATGAAAGATGCGTTAAAAATTTCTCCGAGAACCCTCACGCATGAGCTCCCATCTCCCTCTAGTGTTCTCTAGAAGCTTCCCTCGAAAATGGGGTGAAAAATGGGTTAAAAACGCTTTAAAACGAGCTTAAGTCGGTGGGAATAATTAACTGGCGGACCGATATGCAAATTATCCAATACTGGTCCGCAGGGGTCAATTTTCCCAAAACTTTGGTGCTGGATCGGTATGCCAAAAACGCCATACCGGTCCGCTCTTTAATTTTTGGGCCTTGAAGCACTATTTTTATTTTGGCTATAACTTTTTGCTCGGAACTCCAATTGAGGCGTTCTTTATGTCCACGAAAAGGTATTTCAAAACTATACAACTTTCTAAGAGAAAGTTTTCCAAATTCTGGATATATTTTTCCCAGAAATTCACCAAAGACAGCGCTATGCCGAAACGCTACCGAATGACCAGAATTTTGCAATGGGCCTACTTTGCGCCCTGTTTTGACCCACGAGAAATATGAATTGGGCTTCGGTCAAAACACGAAAGTTGTATAATGGTAAAAACAATAGATACCCATGTGAACGGAATCTCATTCCGATAAATAGAGAATAAATTACGATAGCTCAAAGATAGCTAGAAATAACAAATCGCGAAAGACCAAAACTTCTTATTTACCAACCAAAATCCATTCGAACCATCTGAATCACCTAACGATCATTCACATGAGTATAAATAAGCTAATATAATTCAATTTAAAACAAATTAAAGTACAGGGTATTACAATTTACCTTGAGAGAGAGATAGTTAGCACTTGAAAGATTCAGCCATGATGGGTTTGTCGGTGGCATTTGAAGGGATCATTCGGCTCGATATAATGTGGAATACTTGAGAGCTTATTTATGAGGTTTTATTGAATTAGGGTTTGTTGTTGTGGTGGTAATTAGTGAGTTAAGGTTAGGGTTACGACCTTGTGATTGTTAGATATATTTTTTTGGACATGGTTGTTGGATTTAAAGAGAGATTTATGATGGTGGATTGATTATGTTTAGGTTGTTTGGGAAGGAAATTGTCACATAGAAGACAAAGATGGGGGAGGAAGAATAAACAATATGTGAAAATGGAACATTGAGAATGTTTCTCCATTTTAGCACTGTCATCGAAATTTATTCGGAGTTATGACGGAGGTGCCATTAAGATCAAATGGTGAGAGTGGATTGGAAGGAGAAAAATCAAAGGGCATTTTAGGTTTTTTAACTAGAAAAGAAGGTCAACGAATAGATTGACTAATCTTTGGACGAAAACCGTCCAAAATGGGGGTCAAAGGTACAATAGTGTAAATTTTGGGTGCCAAAGTTAGCTATGGCACAATTAATGAGGGCCGAAAGCCAAATAACCCTTTTTTAATATATTGAATTTGGGGTACCAGTGGCATTAATAGGCAAATCATGAAAATTTAAAAATTGAAACATGATGAAACTGTTGCTGTGATAATCGAAGTCTAATAAATAACATAATGGTACCTAAAGTCTAATTAGCTATTACGAATAGGCCCCAAATCAAAAATTCTTTTAATTATTGTGAGAATCAGCAAATGCGACCCCCGGGTCTCGTCCCCGTTCGTTGGGCGTCTGAAACGTCGGAAAGGATCCCGTCGTTCCATTTTTTTGGAGTGTTTTGATAATTCATATCGGGTGTCCTTATGTCTATTCTAGATGCAAAATGGTTCATTCAGAGTCGCCAGTACGTTTTACGAGAAAACGGACAAAACAGTTGTGTGAGAGGAAAGGCTACAGATAAGCCTTTCTTTACACGTTTGTCTACGAAACCAGGATTCTATAGGGTTCGGGAACTATATTACGGTTTGGGAAGGTGTTAAGCACCCATTCCGCCCTTTCGGTCTCTAGTGGACTTATATGTTTATTTTATGTTGAAGAACTTGGATGCTTTTACTGATAGTCTACTTCTTCTCGAATAAAAACCCTAATTTCTGGGGGTAAACGGGAAAGGGATAGAAACCTCTGTGTTCCAAGATCCGATGTTTTTATTATCGAAAGATGTAAATATAAATGACAAAACCTTTTATTTTGAAAGAGTGTCCCGTATTATTTTCTCAGATAATGACGGTTTTCTCGTGTTGTGATTACTTTTGTAAAAGTTCGGATTTTGTATTAGAACTAATTTAATGTGGAATCAGAACTCTTGAGGGGAGTTATCAGACACGTCGCAGTCTATAGAGAAGACAGGATATGTTGATTTTAATTCCTAGATAAGTCTTATCAGTCCGGGTTTTGAAAACAGAATTTTATCCGGACGATAGTCTACTTATTCTTCTAGTTTTGCAAATGGTTTTATAAGGGTCTTTTGTTTTGAAGATGGTAGACTATTTATAACTTGGCAATAAGTTTATTCAAATAAAACGTGGATAACACAACAGAAATAAAACAAGTATACAGATGAACCTGATTTTCTAGTGCGTTAGGAATCTAGCACAACCATGTTGCCACTTCGCTTACTAGGACGGGGATAATAATAACACTAATATACAAATATCTTATTTAATTACTAGAAGAGACTTTATTTACCTTCCCGACGAGAATAATAATAAGAAAGAGAATATAATACGGCAGAGAGATTTCCGGTGATAATAATCTTCTCCTTCTTCAGATATTTCTGAGAATTCGATTCCCAAGACTGGACACGTCGAGTGTCGAGAATAGATTCGATAATTCTTCAGAAATAAGACGATAATCAAAAATGCTTGACGAACGATCAGAAAATCAGATCATAAACTTCGCTGCCAAACTACTCTAAAACTGCTGTTTTTTGCTCTGTTTTTGGTGTTTTGTTGCTATCCAACTTGCTGTCTAGAACCCATGGGGGTGCTGGCCTATTTATAGTGACGAAAAGGTGTATGTCGCGCGACATTTTGGTGTATGTCGCGCGACAATCTTGACTGTCGCACGACATTCTACTTTAATGATGATTCTGACTCACTGCTGAGTCAGAAAGTGGAGTGGTGGGCCATTTGTCGCGCGACATGTCCCCATAAAAGAGTGATTGTCGCGCGACATACTGCTTTTAATGATGATTCTGACTCACTGCTGAGTCAGAAAGTGGAGTGGTGGGGTGATTGTCGCACGACATGTCCCTGTAAAGTGGCATTGTCGCGCGACATACTTGAATGTCGTGCGACATTTCCATTAAAAACAGATTTGTTTGGCCAACAAACGCTTCCGGGGCAGTCTCGGGTGTTCGGGTGGGTCCTGGACTCCAGAAACAGCAGTTCTCGAAGGTCGTTAGGGTTCTTGCGGGGGTCATGGATCGGGGTGTCTACAGACCCTCTCGACTCAAGCTCCTTACTTGCAAGGATTTGAGGCGACTGGAAGAGACCGTGATCGATGGCTCCCGCAAGAACTCTAAAGAAGTGTGTGTGCAAAAAGTGCTCGTAAGTGCCTCCGGAGAGGGCTTTGTGTTTGGTTTTGCCTCCGGAGAGGGCTTTTGTTACCTCATTGCCTCTTTCGAGGGCTTTCATTTGTTCCACTCGCCTCAGATGGGAGGACTACCATTGCGCCTCAGGTGGGAGGACTACCATTGCTCCACTGTGCCTCTCTGGGAGGGCTTCGCCTTAGGTGGGAGGATTACCATTGCTCCACTAGCCTCAGATGGGAGGACTACCATTGCTCCACTGTGCCTCTCTGGGAGGGTTTCGCCTCAGGTGGGAGGACTACCATTGTGCCTCAGATGGGAGGACTACCATTGCTCCACTAGCCTCAGATGGGAGGACTACCATTGCGCCTCAGATGGGAGGACTACCATTGCGCCTCAGATGGGAGGACTACCATTGCCCACTGTGCCTCGCTGGGAGGGCTTCGCCTCAGCTGGGAAGATTACCATTGCGCCTTAGATGGGATGACTACCATTGCGCCTCAGGTGGGAGGACTACCATTGCTCCACTGTGCCTCTCTGGGAGGGCTTCGCCTCAGGTGGAAGGACTACCATTGCGCCTCAGATGGGAGGACTACCGTTGCTCCACTATGCCTCTCTGGGAGGGCTTCGCCTCAAGTGGGAGGACTACCATTGCTCCACTAGCCTCAGATGGGAGGACTACCATTGCGCCTCAGGTGGGAGGACTACCATTGCGCCTCAGGTGGGAGGACTACCGTTGCTCCACTGTGCCTCTCTGGGAGGGCTTCCGATCTGTAAAAGAAAGAAAGAAAGAAAGAAAATTGCCTCCGGAGAGGGCTTGTGCCTGTGGAAAGGACTTGGTGACCGGTTTGCCTGTAGAAAGGGCTTATGTGAATGGATTGCCTCCGAAGAGGGCTTGTGCCTGTAGAAAGGACTTGTGGGTGATGTTTTGCCTCCAGAGAGGGCTTATGTGAATGGATTGCCTTCGGAGAGGGCTTGTGCCTGTAGAAAGGACTTGTGGGTGATGTTTTGCCTCCGGAGAGGGCTTATGTGAATGGATTGCCTTCGGAGAGGGCTTGTGCCTGTAAAAAGGACTTGTGGGTGATGTTTTGCCTCCGGAGAGGGCTTGTGCCTGTAGAAAGGACTTGATGACCGGTTTGCCTGTAGAAAGGGCTTATGTGAATGGATTGCCTCCGGAGAGGGCTTGTGCCTATAAAAAGGACTTGTGGGTGATGTTTTGCCTCCGGAGAGGGCTTATGTGAATGGATTGCCTCCAGAGAGGGCTTGTGTTTGTGTTTTTGCCTCCGAAGAGGGCGTGCAAATGGATTGCCTCCGGAGAGGGCTTGTGTATGATGGATTGCCTTCGGAGAGGGCTTGTGTTTGTGTTCTCTCTTAGACTGCTAGAGGGAGAGAGAGTAAATCTTGTGAAGGTGAAAAGAGCTTCTCGGGGTCTAATCTGGATGTCCGTTTCCCTGTACCTTTCTGAACTTTACTCTCATGTTTTCTCGAGTGAAGATACTTCTCTTAGAAGGCAGTTTTCAGATTTCTCTTGCTCTCCGCAGAGTGATGATTCGAGGTTTTCCAAACCATCTCTTTTTGTATCGTGCTGAAAAGAAAATTTGTTTGAAAGTTCAATCTCTGATCTCTGTTCTCTTCTTATTTTTCTCTTTTGGTGGGCCCACATCGTATTCTGTTTTTCGATGCCCTTATTTCTCCCTCTCTTGGGAAAGACTTTTCCTGGCCTTCTCTGTTTTTGACCAGGAGTCTTTTCGTCCCTTTGTTGTGATCAGGAGCCTTACTCACCCAAAACGAAGCCCTGAGCCGGTTTTGGCCTAGCTGTCACTTTTGGTGTGGCTCTCCCTGTCACTCTGCATTTCTGTTTCTCTCGCTCGCTTTGGGCGCTCATGCGGGTTCTTTCTCTTTTCTACTCTTTCATTTTTTTCTATTCCCGTCTTATTCTGATATCTGACTTTTTCTCATTTGATGGTCTCGGTCCTTTCTGGGAGATCAGAGACTACTTTATCCGTTCGCATTTTGTTCTCGCATTTTTCGGAGAGATGATTTGGAAGTCCTTCCTCGTGTTCTCATCCTGGGTGTGCGGTTTTTAGCAATTTCTTCGAAAACTACTTCTCGGAAGTACCCCTGCAAGAGATAAAATGAGACGAAGGTCAAAAAGAATCAGGGGAGATAGGTGATTGTCGCGCGACACCTCGGGAGAGGGCTCTTTGTCGCACGACAAAGCGGCTATATGTCGCGCGACATATTGATCCATTATATAATCCTCTTGCTGAGCTCATTCCACCTCATTCTCTCCTTCCTCTTTCTATCTCTAGCTCTCTTTTTCTCTCTTTCTCTATTCTCCAAGCGCGGAACCCCTGCCGCTTTCCCGACTTTTCCGACTTTTCTCATTTATTCACTCATATATAGATGGATCCTGCTCAGCCCGATAGACTGGAGGGTGACAAGGACGAGGTTACTTTTACCGACGCTCAGGGCGTCCTTCGATCCTCATCACGATGATTGGGAGGACCTCGACTGGTATGGAGAGGATGGAGTGGACCGCGGTCGGGCGGTTATTTATCGAGATATTACCCGGGCTGCTCCGGTCCCGGATGTTCCGTGGCTCCTGATGGAGCCTGCTTCTCACGAGATTCGTCGACGGTCTCTGGTATGTCTTCTTTTTGTGTTTTTATCTGTTCCATTATTTCTATCATTTCCTGCATATATTTTTACAAATGTTAGTATGCATGTCTGCTTAGAAATAACGTCCGATTTCTCGTCTGCTTATGATCTTATGGTTGCCAATACATGTTTTAAGAAGCGGGAGGAGCACCTCATCACATACAAGAGTGGGGCAGCATGCTCGCAGATCGATTTCTTCCTCTTTAGGAAAGGAGATCGAAAGAGTTGTATGGACTGTAAAGTCATACCTGGAGAGAGCTTGACTACCCAACATAGAGTCCTGGTGATGGATATACGAGTTAAGGGGAAAGTGAAGAGAAGGGGCCAAGGTAAGGTTTCAAGGATTAGATGGTGGCATTTGAAGGGTGAAAAACAAAGGATCTTTCAACACAAGGTGCTGGAGGGAGGGTTTTGGGAGGCAAACGGAAGCGCAAATGATATGTGGGACAAAGCGGCCGAGGGGATCAGGAAGATAGCTAAAGAGACGCTGGGTGAATCAAGAGGGTGTGGACCTAGGGATAAAGAATCTTGGTGGTGGGATGATAGTGTACAAGATAAAGTTAAGGTAAAAAGGAAATGCTTTAAAGCTTGGTCTCTATGTAAGAATGCGGAAAATTGGGAATCTTACAAAGAAGCAAAGAAAGAGACTAAGAAGGCGGTGAGTGAGTCGAGGACTAAAGCTTTTGATGGATTATACCAATCTTTAGGCACCAAAGCTGGGGAAAAAGCTATTTACCGACTTGCTAAAGGTCGAGAAAGGAAGACAAAAGACTTGGATCAAGTGAGATGCATTAAGGACGAAGAAGGTAATGTCTTGGTTAAAGAACAAGACATACAAGAGAGATGGAAGAACTATTTTCACAAATTATTTAATGAAGGTTACGAGATTTTAGCATGTGGAGATGAGCTGAACATGCGAGAGGATGACCAAAATTTCACCTTTTATCGCAGAATTCAAGAAAAGGAAGTGAAAGAAGCATTGATACGAATGGATAGTGGTAAAGCAGTTGGGCCAGATAGTATACCTATTGAGGTTTGGAAGGGTCTAGGTGATAAAGGCATTTGTTGGCTCACAAGGTTTTTCAACAAGATATTGAGGTCAAAGAAGATGCCGGAAGAATGGAGGAGAAGCACCCTAATCCCGATTTATAAGAATAAAGGGGATATACAAAATTGCGCCAATTACAGGGGGATTAAACTCATGAGTCATACTATGAAGTTATGGGAAAGGGTGATTGAGCGGAGACTAAGAAAAGAAACCAGCATTTTAGATAATCAATTTGGTTTTATGCCCGGAAGGTCGACCATGGAAGCAATTTACTTGTTGCGGCGTTTGATGGAGCAATATCGGAGGGATCAAAAGGACCTACACATGGTTTTCATTGACTTGGAGAAGGCGTACGATAGGGTACCCAGAGAGATTTTGTGGAAAGCCCTAGAGAAGAAAGGGGTTAGGATTGCCTATATTCGTGTTATCAAGGACATGTATGAAGGAGCTATGACTAGTGTGAGAACACATAGTGGGTCCACAGAAGATTTTCCTATAACTATAGGACTACACCAAGGGTCAGCTTTGAGCCCTTATCTGTTTACCTTGGTCTTGGATGTACTCACGGAACACATTCAAGAGCCAGCACCGCGATGTATGCTGTTTGCAGATGATATTGTCCTAGTGGGTGAGTCCAGAGAAGAGCTAAATGGGAAGGTGGAAACTTGGAGACAAAATTTAGAAGCGCATGGCTTTCGTTTAAGCAGAAGTAAGACAGAATACATGGAGTGCAAGTTCAATAAAAGGCGGAGCACTACTAACTTAGAGGTAAAAGTTGGGGATAATGTCATACCACAAGTCACTCGGTTTAAGTATCTTGGATCCATTATACAAGAAGATGGGGAGATAGAGGGAGATGTAAATCACCGGATTCAAGCAGGATGGTTGAAATGGAGGAAAGCTTCGGGTGTGTTATGTGATAAAAAGGTACCACTCAAGTTAAAAGGAAAATTCTATCGTACCGCGGTTAGACCAGCAATGTTGTATGGGACTGAGTGTTGGGCGGTCAAAAGCCAACACGAGAATAAACTAAGTGTAGCTGAGATGAGAATGTTAAGATGGATGAGTGGCAAGACTAGGAAAGATAAGATCAGGAATGTTACCATCAGAGAGGGAGTTGGGGTGGCACCTATTACAGAAAAGATGGTTGAATCTCGACTTAGATGGTTTGGGCATGTATGGAGGAGACCTGCAGATGCCATGGTTAGGAGAGTTGATCATATGGAGGGAAGCCTAGTTGTTAGAGGCAGAGGAAGACCTAGAAAAACTATAGGTGAAACTATTAAGAAGGATTTAGAGGCGAATGGTTTCACTAGAGATATGATTCACGACAGACCACTATGGCGTCGTTTGATCCATGTAGCCGACCCCACCTAGTGGGATAAAGGCTTGTTGTTGTTGTTGTTGTTGTTGTTGTATACTTTTACTTGTGATACCCTTTAGGTTAGAAAATTACATAATGTACCCCCCTAACTCTATAACTCTCATAATTACCCCAAAATACCCTCAGGTTTTGGAAAATTACATTATTTACCCTTATAACCCTATAACTCTCATAATTACACCAAAATACCCTCAGGTTTGGAAAATTACATAATTTTACCCTTATAACCCTATAACTCTCATATTTACACCAAAATGCCCTCAGTTTTGGAAAGTTACATAATTTACCCCTATAACTCTATATCTCTCATAATTACACCAAAGTACCCTCAGGTTTTGGAAAATTACATAATTTACGCTTATAACCCTCTATCTCTCATAATTACACCAAAGTACCCTCAGGTTTGGAAAATTACATAATTTACCCTTATAACTCTATATCTCTCATAATTACACCAAAGTACCCTCAAGTTTGGAAAATTACATATTTTACCCCTATAACTCTATATCTCTCATAATTACACCAAAGTACCCTCAAGTTTTGGAAAATTACATAATTTACCCTTATAACCCTATATCTCTCATAATTACACCAAAGTACCCTCAGGTTTTGGAAAATTACATAATTTACCCTTATAACCCTATATCCCTCATAATTACACCAAAGTACCCTCAGGTTTGGAAAATTACATAATTTACCCTTATCATCCTATAATTCTCATAATTACACCAAAGTACCCTCAGGTTTTGGAAAATTACATAATTTACCCTTATAACTCTATATCTCTCATAATTACACCAAAGTACCCTCAGGTTTTGGAAAATTACATAATTTACCATTATAACTCTATATCTCTCATAATTACACCAAAATACCCTCAGGTTTGGAAAATTACGTAATTTACCCCTATCATCCTATAATTCTCATAATTACACCAAAGTACCCTCATGTTTTGGAAAATTACATAATTTACCCCTATAACTCTATATCTCTCATAATTACACCAAAGTACCCTCAGGTTTGGAAAATTACATATTTTACCCCTATAACTCTATATCTCTCATAATTACACCAAAGTACCCTCAAGTTTGGAAAATTACATATTTTACCCCTATAACTCTATATCTCTCATAATTACACCAAAGTACCCTCAGGTTTGGAAAATTACATATGAGGTTGGGGTTCTCCCAACATTATTTTCTTGGAGTGGCGACAGGCACCGGCCCCTGTCCAGGAGTTGCTCCTTGTGACTCCATTTGGTTCGCTCTTTGACGCCCTCCCGGAGCGAGTATCTAGGGCGGCAGTTTTAGTATCGGCTCTGGCTTGTCACTGGTGGGACACCACCCACACCTTCCACTAGAGCTGGGGGGAGATGACGATGACCCCTCTCGATCTTTTTGCTCTAACCGGGATTCCTTCAGGGGGATCCCTATACAGATCGATGTCCCTTTGCGTCTGACGGCAGAGGGCATCGTGGGCGCACTTGGGTGGTTCCCGGAGCGACGGAGTTTCGGTGATACGATTCCTTGGGGTGTTTTGGTTACGCAGCTAGCCACAGAGAGAGCTCGGCTAGTTGCTTCAGGGGTTCCTATTACCCGTCAGGAGGCACGCTAGTATGCCCGCGTCCTTCTTCTACTGACATTCCATGATCTATTCGAGGCCCGTGGGGGGGACACAGCCCATCTTTGGTGGTTGCCCTATCTTCGGGACTTCAGCCTCATGTTTGACTACGACTGGGGAGGCTTCATTCTTGCAGTCCTATATGATGCCATGGACCAGGTCTCTCGCCATTTAGTCCTGAACCTCAAGGGCTTCTCATTGTTGTGGGAGGTACATACTTTAGTCCTTTTGTCTCTGCTTTGGACCTTTATATATCACCTGTTGATTATGGCTGAAATCCTTTATATTTCCTTTTTAGAATTGGTTTGTTGCTTATACCCTCCTGGGTTGCGCCCAGGTGGATCTCCTCGTTGAGAACGAGGACCAGTTCTCCTTTCTCCGTCGATTCATCACGGGGAACTACAGGGCTCCCTATGTATACCGGACTCGGGAGACCGGACCTGCTGCTGTCCACGACCTGTTGGAGGAGCAGGTAAATATTTTAGTATTCTCGCCTTTTAATAAATAGTAAAATATAATATAAATTACTGAAATAAAATCTTATTCTTCTTTTTCAGATTGAGTGGGCCCCTTGGGGCGATCTGGGTCTCCATTTTGGATATGGCCGTTCTCTGACTGCTTCGAGGACCAGGCGGCTTATCAGGGACGAGTACGGCCTTCACTTGTATCTGGGCGAGAGGGTTATTCGCCAGCATTCACCGGCTCAGTGGCCTCGGGTTCCTTTATTTCCGCCAGTTCTGATGAGGCGGACGGGCGAGATCGACCCCGTGATGGTGCAGGCCCTTGTAGACGGACTCGATTTCCAGACGTTCACCGAGGAGGGGGATTATGCTGTCTTCGTTGCCCGCTATCTGATGAGGGAGCCGAAGGGGACTCGGGGACGGGTCTTCTATGAGAGGTACCAAGCGTTGGGAGGCGATCCCAACTACATACGAGGGCAGACTCACTTGTCCAGGACGGTCCCTGGTCACTTGTCGCCTATCCTTGATCAGAGGGATAACATTTTGGACTCTGATGACGATGATCCTGATGGCGAGAGGGACGTCCTGCTGCTGCCGAGGGAGGTGATGATAGACCCGAGGGTGGCGATGATAGGCCCGAGGGCGGCGAGGGAGGTACGACAGCGGCGGTTCCAGAGGTCGATCCTACTCCTGAGGAGGGTTCGGGTGATAGTGGGAGTGTGTCCAAACGCTCCCGATTAGATTAGCTTTCCTTCCTGTATTTAGTTAGTCCTGACAAATATGTAGTTTTTATTCTTTTAGACTTTTAGACAGGGTTTTTGTAGAAAACTGTTCTTTTATTGGTTTTATATATAAAAAATCTTTATTTGTGTATGATGTTACGCATTTATTTTTTTATCTGTGATGAAAAATAATAGTTACATAGATTGATGATTTTAGGAATCGTACCTTTGTCATGGGATAATACTTAAGGTCCCTGCAAAAGAACAGAGTGAGTACAAATATATAAAAAAGTGGATCTTTTGGCAAGAATGACTCTTGCGTGTAAGAAAAACAAAAATAGGGTGACACCAAAGGGGTTTGTCGCGCGACAAACAGGTATAGGAACTCTCTTTTTTGTTATAAATACACCCATCCTCCTTCCTTCATCCTTACACCTTTCCCACAATGTCTTCTTATCTCACAAATTCTGATTTTTCTTATGTTGAAGCCCGAGATGCTCTAATATCTTCTGAGAATGGCTTGAGCTTTGGTGTACTCAGTCCTTTAGCAAGATGGTGCCATCGTCCTGTAGATTTCTCCTTTTTGCTTGGCGCTCTGTACTTCTGGAATCCTGCCGATCATCTTTTCCGCTTCGGACTAGATGAGCTCTGCCCGACTTATGAAGAATTTTCTTGGCTGTTGCATTCTGACGTTTGCCTTCCGATGGCTATTCCCGTAGAAGAAATCGGTCCTCGAGAAATGCTAATTGCCCTGCTAGCCATTCCCCAAGTGGCTTGTGATGGTTTTATTATTGACGGGCTCCTTGATCGCTACAAAATGGTGAGGTTTTTTCATCGTTACGAGGAGAGAGCTTCTTATAGTGTGGGGCGTACTGTGGCAGCCTTGATTTGTCTGGTTTCTGATATGCTACTGGTGACGGGCTCTTCTCATGTTGATCCGACTATTCTGAGTTTGATTTATCATGCTAGAAATGGGGAGTCCATCGTGCCTATCGTTCTTGCAGAGACTCTGAATGGCCTAGATGATCTCAAAAGGGGGGCTTCACCCTTCCTCAGGGGAAGTCCGCGCTTGCTATATATGTGGCTATTTGAGCGTTTCCAATCAGTGGGTTTTAATGAGGTTCGACTTGATAACCCAACGCATTTCTTCCGTCGTCCCCTCTTTGGTGCCATGACCACGTCTTCCTCTGATTGGACGGTGTGATTTTCAGAGAATTCTCGAGCCATTCGGTGGAACATTCCTTGGTGGAAACTGAGGGTGATAGTGCTTAGTACCGGGGGCAGAATTATGTTCGGCTCCGGGGGCTCTGGTTCACTTCTTTTTATCTCCCAGGACGTCTTCTTCGACAGTTTAACATTCCCCAGGGCATTCCCCTTGGCCTGAATAATTTCTCTTCCGAATCTAAGTTCTTGACCCAGCATGTTTCTTCATCGGTGGAGAGAATGTGTCATGCTCGACTGACTCGTCAGTTTAACCATGCCTGTTTCGGTATTTCTAGGCCCCTCCGGGCTGACGTCATCCGTTCTCTTTGGAGGTCTTTTGAAGATGAGCTGATTGATGACCCCTTTCAGATGGAGTGGTTTCAGTTCATGAATTCTGAGCCTACAGAGGGAAGCATTGTCTCTGCGTACCAGATTCTCGATGAGGCCCGAATTGACTTGGCTACTGAAGATCCTGCTTGGCCAACCCCTAGGGATTAGGTTTTTCTGTATGACGCATTTCCTTTGTAACTTCCGGTGTTCTGAACCACCTTAATAATAAACAAGGGATTTTGTTACGAGAAATAAATTTCTTCATAATGTTTAAACCGGGCCTGAAGTTAATTCTCAGGTTGCCTACATTCCCCTTTTGATTTTTCCAAAGACATAATTTTGAGTTGGGGCTCAGGTTTACGTAGTTCTTATCATACATGTTTCATCTATTGGTAATACTTCTTCAGTCGATCAATGTTGACTGGGGAATGCAGTAACTGTCCGTCCAAATCAGCGAGTATAGTGGCACCCCCTGTATCAATCTCTTTGACGATGTATGGGCCTGTCCACTTTTGCCCGAACTTTCCTCTTGGGTCTCTGGCTGGTTCTCGAATTTCTTTTAACACGATGTCGTTCTCATTGATGCCCCGAGTCTTTACTTTTCGATTAAATGCTCGAGCGATTCTCCTCTGATACCCTTGGTGGTGATATGCGGCTTTCAATCTTTTCTCATCTAACAATGCTAATTCGTCGTAACGTGCCTGGACCCATTCCAGCTCATTAACTTGATTCTCTAGCATTACTCTGAGGGAGGGAACCTCTAATTCAACAGGGAGGACTGCTTCCATCCCGTATGTAAGTGAAAATGGGGTTGCCCCGGTAGAGACCCTTTCAGTGGTGCGGTATCCCCACAATGCATATGGTAATTTCTCTGGCCAGTCTCGACAGGTGTTGGTCATCTTGCTCAGGATATTCTTCAGATTCTTGTTGGCGGCCTCAACTGGTGTTTTGTAGGCTGGGTCGTCTCGGATAAGTCTTACTGGATCAAAGCCTTCTTCATCAGTGGTCAAGGCGTTAATTCCTGTAGGAGGAGCATGGTTGGGAAGGGGGTTGTTAGTAACATTGGGCCCGCCGGGTGCGGGAATGGTACCAGCTTCGATTAAGTCTTGTATACGATGGCGGAGGGCTAAACAGCGTTCCATGTCATGGCCTGCAGCTTGATGGTATGCATAATTCTCATTCATTCTCCAGGTACTGGGAATAGGATTTGGTGGAGGACGTGGGTTGAGTGGGGTGATTAGTCCGGCCTTTCAGAGTAGTTCCAGGCTTTTGACTAGGGAAGTGGGAAGGGTACAGAAAATCCTTTTTTTCCTGACTTCAGTGCTCGAAGAATCTCCTTGTGTGGGCCAATTTATCGGAGGTGCCTGTTGTGGATGTTGAAATGGATTATGTTGATATGGGTATGAGCTTAGCTGGTTAACGACTGGAGTGCCCGTCTTTCTCCCTGCGTATGAGGCATTCTTAGTATCATTCTCTGCTTTCTTAGCCAACTCTTCTTCTACTTGTGACCCCATGCTTAACAAGGCTCTAAAGTGTGGGAATACGTGCTTTCCCATACAACTCAATACAGCTGGAGTGAAATTCTTCTGTATGATTTCCAACTGCTCTTCTTCATCAGGCCGTTTGGACATTTGGGAGGCCATCTCCCTCTAGCGTGTGACGAAATCGCTGAAGCTTTCTTTCTCACCTTGCTTGGCCATTTCCAGGTGCTTGCGAGTGATTTCCAAATCTTCGTTGGACCCGTATTTATGCATGAACTCCTTGACAATATCTCCCCAAGTTTTTGTGTGGTGTCTCTCCAGATCGAAAAACCATCTCAGAGCGGCCCCCGTGAGAGTCATATGAAAAGCCTGAGCCAATTCTGGCTCTCCACAGCCTGATACTTGCATGAATCTGATGTAGGATTGAAGATGAGTTTTGGGGGGCGTGGTCCTTGTAAATTTGGTGATGGAAGGGAGCTTGAATCCCTGAGGCAATCTTGCTTCTGGGTAGAGGGAAAAAGCATTCATATTTGCAATCTCATCTGCTCCTTTTATTAGAGAAACCCCCCTTTGGAAAACCCTCATATGCTCTTTCAGTTTCTTCATTTCTTCACTCTTTCTTGACACCTCATCGGGCTATTCCCGAGCTATAACCGATTCTGCATATACTGCCCGGAGTCGGTTGATGTCTGGGTACTCATTAGGAAGGGCTACTGGGGCCGGAGGCTGAATAGGCCTTGCGGTGACTTGCGGCCATGGTTGGTATTGGGGATCAAGGCCGGGCTGAGGCTGCGGCCAGATGATGGGTGGCTCTTGTTGTTGGTAAGTGGGGCCTGAATCCGGGGCCCATTGATTCTGATTGTTGGGATCAGTCTGAACGGGACCGGCGATGACAGGGCCCGTTTAAGGTGGATTGGTTCCTTAAACTGGGGGAAGTACTTGCATGACTGCCCTTGATCTCGATTCGGTGGTGTTAACCTTGAAGGTCTTAATCTTATTTTGATAATAACAATAAATCAATCATGTGTAATTTAACATGTTCTTGATATAAGATTATAGATTTCTTATTTGAAAAATCAAGAATAGCATGATTGCTCAAAGAAAGTTTGACAAGGATCATTCAATCAATATTCGATCAAGTCAACGAAGCATTGGACTAAAATCGATATATCCGAATTAAGATCATTCTTCTACAAGCGTTGGACAAGACAAGAAGATCTATCTCATCACTCACAAGCTAGAAATGCATTTCATGAAGCATAAAAGATCAAGGATCATATACTAAAGCTTCAAGGGAAAAGCTTCAAGTGAAGAATCAATTTGAAGAAACAAATCGAAGCATTCGAAGACTCACCTATTCGGTAATTGAGTGTTTGCTTAGGATTAATGTAAAGTTTCTTAATTGATTGATTATATAGATCAAATATGAACTTACATCATTGTTAGATTGATCAAAATCAGTTTGAATCAAAATTTCTTTGAAAACACCATTCTTGCAAAAACCGGTTTTCAAATAATTTCATATTAAATTGATTTGAGCATATTTTGAGCTCTCATGAAATTAGGTGTCTTAGGATAATATATTTGACCTATCCCAAGCATCAAAATTGATTTTGGAACTTAATTGCAAAAATGTTTATTTTTTCCCTTTCTAGATTCGCTCCGTTTTTGCGCAGTTTTGATCTAACGGTTTGTTGGAGGCCTTAACGGACTCAGATCATTATGAAATTTGTACATCAGTTAGATAACACATTATAGTACTTATATCCAAAATTTCATCAAGTTCCAACGGCTGGATAATGAGATATGATCAAAACAAATCGGGAAAAATTTGCTGTCTGTAGCAATCTATCTAAACAGACCAGCAGAGGTCATCAGTCGACTGATGGGCTTTGTTCAGTCGACTGATGGTCACTCAATCGACTAAGGAGCCTTGCTAAGTCGACTGATGACCTGAATATAGCCGTTGGGAGTTGTTCTTTTTGCATTTTTGAGTTTAAATCATCACCCAAACTTCTCAAAAGGCTATATCACTTTTGGGACTATAAATATGACTTCCAAGACTCATTCTAAACACCTTGAATCATTCATATACTCTATTCTTCATCTATCTTCATTATTCAAAGATTCAAGAAATTGTTTTTGATCAAATCATTCTTTTTGAGCTATACGATCTTGATCAAATAGGATAACTCTAGAGTGAGTTTCAAATTGTATTCTATACACACTTGAGAGAGTTATTGTAAATTTGTGTGAATCACCAAACAATTTAGTATTCAAATTGTGAGAGGTAAATCTCATAGGAAAAACAAGAAGGTAAAATTCTTGTTTAGTTTTTGTGAAAGGTAAATTTCACAAGGTTAGCAAGAGGGTATCTTGTGAGAGTATTGTGGTGTAGCATTACTTGTAGAGTGTGTGAGATAACACTTGTAGAGGTTTGATCTTCACCCGGAAGGAGATTGATTTTAGTGGAAATTCTCGGGGAACTAACCGAGCGCGGACTATGGTTTGGTAAACCAAAACCGTGTGGACAAAAAGCCTTGGACTTCAAATTAGTTCAATCTTTCTAACTCAATCTCTTTATTATTATTTGTTTAAATTATTTGAGATTGCTTAATTATTTGCTTTTGTTCTTGATTGTTTATTTGCTTACATTCCTTGATAAATTTTTTTAGTAAATTGTTTTACTTAAACATTTTTAAAAGTTTTTTAAATTCCGCATTAAGTTTCAAAAACCCTATTCACCCCCCTCTAGGGTATTTTCTGACCTACAGGTGGTAGTCGTTCCAACCCCGGTGGCGCGACCCGCCCGGCTGACAACTCTTCTACTCGAACTCGGGTACTCTGTTGCTCATTCGTGAGGTTTGCCAGACTCATGCTAACGGTCATTAGCAAACGATGCATTTCGGCTAAAGTCGGCTGAGGTGCAGATGCCTCGGCTATGCTCTGATCTGTTTCTTGATTTTTGCGTCCCTCGACCATTGCGGGTGTGCTTGGTCTTACTAATCTTCAGGTGTGATCCCGACCAGACCAACCTTCCAGACTGTCGTCGTATTACGGCTGTAGACGGAACCATGGGGCGAAGACGAAGGAAGACTATGATGTGACTCGTTTTTTGCCAAAAGAAACCACGAAGAAAGAAAAATAACGAAAACCAAGTTTCAGGTGTTTTATAAAGACACGTCAAACAACAACTTGAGTGAATTCCCAGTGGGAGTTTAGGATAGGCAGCAAGTGTTCCTTGGGTTATCCTACTTGTCCCAGATTTTGAAAAACTCTTCTTTTGATTTTATGGAAATTGGGAATATCTCTCCTCTTGAGCTGCTTTTCATGGGAGATGTACCGGGGAAAGTCACAACGAGGTGATCTCGATGTAAATTTCTACGACGGAGGTTGGACAGCCTCCGGTTGTACTTGCCAATATATGGGGGAGATATACATGACAAGGCCCTATATGCAGGTGTAATGCAAGGTGAAGGCTTTAGGCTCCCTCCTATTTGGCAAGACCTTGCGATGTACCCCAGGGGCGGGTACGTGCAAGAATCTTTTGATATACTTCCCGGGTACGTGAGTGTTCTGGTCACTCGATATACCTCGGGGGCATACTTGGCCAAGGAGAGTGGAAGTAAATGCTTTCGGTTTATGTTGGTCCAAGCAAGCCAACTCCCTACTCACTTATAATACTTCCGAGGGTTCGGGATAAATTCACACTCGTAGAACCAATGCATGATTTGTGAAAGTGCGTGCAAAACCAAGAATTTTCAAAAGATTTAATTGCAAATATCTTATCTTCGAGGTGTATTTTGAAAACGCCATTTTTATTTAAAAAGATATTTCTTTACAATCATATATAACATAAAGGGAAAATCCTAAACATATGTCTATGTCAATGAATGGACTCTACTGCGCCTCTAGGTCAGGTCAACAATAAAATCCAGGCGCCACGTCAGGGGGTAAGTAGGGAAAGCGATAAAAGCATGCATATCAACATATTATAAACAAAAAATCCACATATAAGAGCCTAGTTCTCATAAGTCCCCAGCGGAGTCGCCACTGTGAGAATCCGCAAATGCGACCCCCGGGTCTCGTCCCCGTTCGTTGGGCGTCTGAAACGTCGGAAATGATCCCGTCGTTCCATTTGCTTGGAGTGTTTTGATAATTCATATCGGGTGTCCTTATGTCTATTCTAGATGCAAAAGGGTTCATTTAGAGTCGCCAATACGTTTTACGAGAAAACGGACAAAACAGTTGTGTAAGAGGAAATGCTACAGATAAGCCTTTCTTTACACGTTTGTTTATGAAACTAGGATTCTATAGGGTTCGGGAACTATATTACGGTTTGGGAAGGTGTTAAGCACCCATTCCGCCCTTTCGGTCTCTAGTGGACTTATATGTTTATTTTATGTTGAAGAACTTGGATGCTTTTACTGATAGTCTACTACTTCTCGAATAAAAACCCTAATTTCTAGGGGTAAACACGAAAGGGATAGAAACCTTTGTGTTCCGAGATCCGATGTTCTTATTATCGAAAGATGTAAATATAAATGACAAAACCTTTTATTTTGAAAGAGTGTCCCGTATTATTTTCTCAGATAATGACGGTTTTCTCGTGTTGTGATTACTTTTGTAAAAGTTCGAATTTTTTATTGGAACTAATTTAATGTGGAATCAGAACTCTTGAGGAGAGTTATCAGACACGTCGCAGTCTATAGAGAAGACAGGATATGTTGATTTTAATTCCTAGATAAGTCTTATCAGTCCGGGTTTTGAAAACAAAATTTTATCCGGACAATAGTCTACTTATTCTTCTGGTTTTGCAAATGGTTTTATCAGGGTCTTTTGTTTTGAAGATGGTAGACTATTTATAACTTGGCAATAAGTTTATTCAAATAAAACGTGGATAACACAACAGAAATAAAACAAGTATACAGATGAACCTGATTTTCCAGCGCGTTAGGAATCTAGCACAACCATGTTGCCACTTCGCTTACTAGGACGGGGATAATAATAACACTAATATACAAATATCTTATTTAATTACTAGAAGAGACTTTATTTACCTTCTTGACGAGAATAATAATAAGAAAGAGAATATAACACGGCAGAGAGATTTCCGGCGATAATAATCTTCTCATTCTTCAGATATTTCCGAGAATTCGATTCCCGAGACTGGTCACGTCGAGTGTCGAGAATAGATTCGATAATTCTTCAGAAATAAGACGATAATCGAAAATGCTTGACGAACGATCAGAAAATCAGATCATAAACTTCGCTGCCAAACTACTCTAAAACTGCTGTTTTTTGCTCTGTTTTTGGTGTTTTATTGCAGTCCAACTTGCTGTCTAGAACCCATGGGGGTGCTGGCCTATTTATAGTGACGAAAAGGTGTATGTCGCGCGACATTTTGGTGTATGTCGCGCGACAATCTTGACTGTCGCGCGATATTCTACTTTAATGATGATTCTGACTCACTTCTGAGTCAGAAAGTGGAGTGGTGGGCCATTTGTCGTGCGACATGTCCCCATAAAGGAGTGATTGTCGCGCGACATACTTCTTTTAATGATGATTCTGACTCACTGCTGAGTCAGAAAGTGGAGTGGTGGGGTGATTGTCGCGCGACATGTCCCTGTAAAGTGGGATTGTCGCGCGACATACTTGAATGTCGTGCGATAATCTTGAATGTCGTGCGACATTTCCATTAAAAACAGGTTTGTTTGGCCAACAAACGCTTCCGAGGCAGTCTCGGGTGTTCGGGTGGGTCCTGGACTCCAGAAACAGCAGTTCTCGAAGGTCGTTAGGGTTCTTGCGGGGGTCACGGATCGGGGTGTCTACAATTATATAAAATATTTGAGATTTTAAATAACTAAATTATTTTAGATGAACAAGCTAGCTAGAAAACAAAGATACGCCCAAAAAATGATAAAACAAATCCGAAACATGTTGATTGAGTTTAATGCGGAGGCATGATAAAAAGAAACAACAATTTATACGTAAATTATATATCTATGGTATTCAGTATTTAAATGCTGTCAAGGCTGCTTAAAGTTGGTTCGCTCAAATGGCGGTGTACACAAAAAGAATTGCCTTATATATACTATATATTATACTAACAAAGCAGTTCACTTGCTAAATGTTATATTTGAGAAGAAGCTGTCTAATTATGTATTAAAATTAAAAATTATTTGGAGATTGTAAATTATGGACACAATTCTTATGCAATTTTGATAAATATCTCCTCGTTCAAAGTAAATATATCTAGATAACAAAAAAAACTTTATAAATGGATAACCCAGATCCTTTCTATTATTAACTTCATTATTTTAATTTCCTCTCATATCTTATAATTTCAAACAAGTGGGTTAGCATTTTAATTATTTTCTAATAAAAAAATTATACTATTTTTTTTTCTACTAGTGTTAAAAATTTAAACCAATTTCTACGCTTCTTTTCATAGCTAATTAATATCAAAATCTAATTATGATAATGTTAATTTCAAAACAACTATACAAAAAAATATCAATTTATAAGCTTTTAGTCACGTAGATTTTGTTTGTGGAGAGGCATGTAACAAGCATGAGTTATATATAATATGTTGAAATTTTGTTTTTTTCTCGACAAATGTTCATTTAATTATTTGATTATTATGAAGGGCATACATACGAATTCATATATTTTTTTATAAACACCTTCCTCATTGTTATTTTTGAATTTAGAAATGTTATTTTTGTTATTATCATAAATAATGCCATTATTATTGTTATTACTAGTTTTCAGCTTTGCGCAATACACATGCTATTCATAATTATTGTTATATATTGAAAAATCATGAATACATATATATAAATTATGAAGTTCACCAAAGATACACATATTTTTCTAATTTTGATTGTTCTTTCGATATTTGAATCGATGAAAGTGTTTTATATAGTATATTTACATGAGAGATTCAAGATTCTCACCATCTTTTAGGCCAAATTGTAACCACTCGGGTTCTCGATCCCCTAAAATGGATGGCCTAAGTTGTAATTTAGGGTCATAACCCCAACATATATACTAAGAAAATTCCCATTACGCTACCGATGTGAGATATTTTGGGTCGTTACACAAATTCAATTGTGTATTTGGCACCTTCAATTCCAAGAACTTGGGAATGCAATTTGAAGCTCATTCATAGAGAACCAAATGAATGTGCTGATGCATATGCTAAATTGGGGCATGGAAACTGCTGATGTAGTTTGACTTCGGTGCTTTGAATGAATTACGAAAAAAAAATTACATGAATATTAAAAGGATATTTCAAGTGAGAAAAACACCAAAGTAAGTGCAATATTAAGAAAAAAAAACTTTTTTGAGGGAATCAAATTTTGGGGTAGATTGAAGCTTTCTAAAAGCAGAAGAACAAAATGGAAAGGAGAGAACAAAGAAAATTATAGAGAAAAGAGAAGTTTGGTATAGAGAAGGAGAAATATCATTTAAGTAAGTTGGATTAAAGTAGAATTGGCATGTGGCAGTTTGTTATTTTGCTCTTATAACCCGTTTAATTTTGACAACATGTAAAATTTAATTTAATCAACTTCTATTTTCAGCTATTACACCAACTAGCTTATGGAAAATCTATTCATCTTCCTATATGTTTTTGTCAAAAAGTCAGATTGGAGGAGAAACTCTCTCATAGTCACTAATACTCTCTTAAAATTTAAATTAAAATTAAACACCATTCATAGTCACTAATACTCTCTTAAAATTTAAATTTAAATTAAACACTATTTAGGAGAGTAATTTGTAGGCAACAGTTTTGACAAGTATCTTCTCGTTCAAATTAATCTAAACTACTTCTGCATAAATCTTGTATCTAAAGGTATACAATCATTTGCATTCATACAAATCACTTCCTTGTTTTAATTTCCTCCCATACCTCATAATTTCAAACTAATCGCACTATAAGAAAAAATGCCTTTTGTGACGGATGAAAAACCGTCACAAAAACATATTTGTGACGGTTTTCGAAGCGTTACAAGTTAGGGGGTCTAAAAAACTCGATGATGGAAAAATTCCACACAAAGACTTTTTTTGATGAGTTTGAGACGGTTTTGTCAGTGTTACAAAAAATCTATCATTTTTGTCAATCTATTGTCATAGTCTATTTGTGACGGCTTGAAATGCTACTTACATAAATTTAGTCAAAAATACATAAATTTGTTCATTGCAAATAGTATATTTATGACAGCTTGTTCTCGTTACAAATAAACATGTACCATATTTGGCACAGCTTAGTAGCCGTTGCAAAAAGTGTTATGCCCTATTTGTGACAATTTATATTAGTCGTCACAAAAAGTGTTGAGCAGCATCACAGGATTGCTGCCTTGTCCGACTGATATTTGAATGGTGTCATTATTAAAATATCAATTACAACAAACCAATTGAACACGAATAAAGCAAAACTGAATAACATCAATTAAATAATTTCCATTACATAGTCTAAATCAAACCAAAATATAATATCTAAAAGTATTATCCACCAAGGAATATATCATATTGTTCAATATAAATCCAAAATTATAAAAGAGTATAATAATATAGTCTAAAGAAAATGAAACCATTGTCTATATCTTCTAATTTTTTTTCCAAAACGAAGCTCATTATAGTAATCTTGCTTGCACAACCTTCATTCCCCTTCATTCATTTCCTAAAACATAAAAAAAAAAAAAAATTGTTATCAGGCATTAAATAACTTAAAGTAATATTTGTAACATTAAATTCTTGAAAAAAAAAGTGTATTGATCCCTATTTACTAATTAAGCACTACATCAGATCTCAGAAAGTTGTTAAATACCATTAGGGTGACTTTGGGCATTTATATTATTCTTGTGAAATTAACCAACATTATTCAAAAATAAATAAATAATATTGCTTATAGTACATTTTAAGTATATTTAGATATTTCAAGTGTACCATTTGAATTTGAAAATACACTAACCTCGTGAGAAAAGCTTTCGTCTAGGTCAAGGTCTGGGCGGTGAACACTTGATGAAGTAGGTACCTATGCATATACAATTTGAGTTATCAAAAAATTATAATAAATATAAATATTTTGAATGTAAATTATAATATATGTGACAAAAATAAAATTACATTGCCAATGCTAGATGGCCCGTTTCCACCACACGCAACTTAGCTAGAACTTCATCCCGAATGGAAGCTCGCATAGTTTTCATAGCCTCTTTAATTCTTCAATTGATCTCTGCATCACGCTCTCTAATTAGTTGATCTAGCTTTGTGCTGAACTCTATTCCAGTCTCCTCCCGTATCTTGTTGAACTTATCTTCTTTAGTGCTATTTCCTTTGCCAAAAACAACTTGCAAGGTGACACCTTTTCCATAAGTTCGCACACACCCATGCCAATTGGGACTAACAACTTGGGAAAATTCCCCGTCTATAAACTCGGGGGTTCATTCCTCTTTTGGCACTGCATCCTTTCAACTCTCCATCTTCGCTTACAATTTGACATGAAATTTTTATGTATATATATTAGTAAAAATTTTATTTTAACAATATTAATGAATTCCAATATATCCATGTAATAGTTATTACTCACAATAACAGCTTGTGTTTTTGGACTCATAGGGCCGCCATTTTTAGAAGTGTGTGTTTTTCTAAATACGTTAATTCAATTAGTATCTTCTCATGCTTCCTCCATCTAATATTTTATGAAAGTAACATTGTTATAATCCAACAATATGAGAATAACATAACTCATAATCTATAATAAAACTTACATCTGCTCTAATATGAGCATGTGGCATTCTCCTAGTCCTGTGATTTAAATCTTGATATTGATGATTTTTTTGTTTTGAGTAGAAATAACCTACAAAATCCCCGAGGCTAATTTACAAATTTTACATCTTAATGATTTGATGTAACTATCATGAAAATTTATTAGATACCTATTGCTTCTCAATCCCCCAATAGGCAACAAATGTCTCATACTGATCTTGAATCACCCTAAGCGGCTTATTGTTTAAGCATTATTCATCGGTTTCCCAAATGTTGTTGTACTGCGTTTTCACATGACTTTTCCACTTTCTCCAAATATCTTTGACATTTTTAGGCAATTTTCTCTATACTCTGGAGGAGCATTCGTATTATCCTATAAATAAACCTAAATTTAATCATTACTAAATGACTACAGTAGAATATATTAAACAACTACACTAGAATATAAATTAATGAATTTAAGCATAGGATACTTACTTCCACCTCTTTCCATATATAATCCAATATATCTTGGTGCACTTCTTTCCGCTGCTCATATATTAATGGAACTTACTCCCCATTCCGAGCTATGATCCAAGATGCATTTTAAGATTTTTATTAGGACCATATGCTCGCATATATTGATTAAACTCTAAGTGCAACTTTTGACCAGTGCCCTAAGTGTTTAATCCCCTTGCCATGCCTCTACCTCGTCGAATAGAAGTAGATTCGCTAGCAAAAGTACCTATGACTTAAGAAAGGCCAAATGTAGCAAAATAAGCTTACTAGAAAAAGCCAAATCACATGTAAATATAGCACCAAATTCAACAACAAAATAGTGTATAAACAATACCAAATGTAGTCCCAAAGAAATCCATAAATGTGTAAATAACTACAAATGATGACCTAAAATGATCCCTAAATGTTTAAGAATAATCCCCAAATTTAGTCCAAAAATAGAACCTAAATTCAGTCCAAAAATAGTCATAAAATTAAGTTCAAAACAGTCCAAAAATTAGCCCCAAAGAAGACACCAAATTCAGCAGTAAACAACCTTTTTACAATCCCTATAATATATTAAAACATGCCTGAATGCGGAAAATAAATAGTATTATAAAAGCAGCCAAAAAAAGTGCGTATGCAATACCAAATGTTCCCATTCAATTATAAACAATCCCCTAAATGTGTAACATTAACACCCCTAATTCAACTCAATTTAAATACAAAATTAGCACTTAAAGTTCAGTGGTGCTTGAGGCTGAGTATTCACCTAAGATCGAGTATTACATGATGGTGGCTTGGCGGTGGCGGCATTGTGATTTGTGGCAGTGACTGTTGCTGCATTGAAGACTGCGATTCCAACATGTCCATAATCGTCTTACCACATGGTCTTTTCGAAAGGACCATGATAAACCTATTAATAAGAGAACAATTAATATAATAACTAAAATATACAATAATCAAATTAATGTAATTTTGAATATAGATAAACCTATTCTACGGGACCAGTGCATATAGATAAATAATTCAAGAAACAAGACAGTTAATGAAAACATTAATGAAGACCATTAACATATATTTTAAACATTAAAATCCGAATTTAACACAACAATATCCTACTACAAGCACTGAAAATTATCATTCATAAATAATATCATTATTTTCTTCTAGATGTGGAATAGTTGTGTCAATTGTTGCCCCATTTACTCATTTTCTCACCCAAGTAACATCACTATCATGGGCAAATATAGTGTCACTCAGTTGTTGCCTACTAATGACTCGATTTGAGGGATTGTTGTCATATCAAGAAAAGAGTTCCTCGAATACAGGTGAAACAAATCTCGAACTGTCATTCGAATAAAAACATGTCAATCCTGTTCTACAAGGTCTTGCACATACCAGACTTGTTCTGCTTAGGATGCTAGGATAAAGGTTAATCAATCTCTCTATTATTCGGGTATGATAGACGATTGAAGTTCACTAAAGTCAACTTATACTCATATTCCTTCGTTCTTGTTTGATAATCCACCCAATCACACTTGAATAAAAACAAGTCTTATTGTGTTAGTGTAGCGGATTTCAATGATATCCATTAACCCTCCATAAAAGGTAAGTTCACCTCCACAAGGATTCTTATCCTTTTGAATAGCATAACTAATTGTATGAGATTTAAGAACAATGCTATTGTTTTAAGTTTGTCCTATTCCTATCATGATCTTTTATGTGAAAATGAAATCCATTAATGAAATAAACTTTAAATCTCCTTCCAAATTGATCAGGACCTTTACCCAAAATGACTTCCTTACATACAAATTGATTAGACCTTTACAAGTTTGCCACATATTGGAAAAAAGATAAAATAACTATTAAACATTGATCCTTAAACCATGAAAAATAATCAGGATAATTTTTCATTATAACTTACATGATCCTTAAACCATGTTAGAAAATTTTCACTATGAATGCGTTGAATATCAAGCTCCGGTGAACGTCTTATTTGTTGAGCAATAGTTGCATAATGTTGCCTACAAGGATTTGTAAATATCTAAAACTAATTATAAAGTTGCAAAATACTAACATGAAATTTCTAATAAATAAATTAGAGCGACACATACTCTCTAAAAGGAGTCACGGAAACAGTATAGGCAAGAACATATCTATGTGCTTGTGCTCGCATAACAGCATCAAGCAAAATGAGTTTTCCTTTTCCCACAACATGACCACTCCTATCATTTCCCTCAAAGTTCTTAACTGGTTGGCTAGACTTGGTTTCCACATCATCTAAGTATCTTGCACAAAAAGTCATGCATTCTTCTATTATGTAACCATTTGCAATTGATACCTCTCAATGAGTTCGATTGCGTACATATTGTTTCAATGATAGTAAATGCCTATAAATTAAAAAAGGTTCAAATATAATATAATTCAAATTTTGAGCTTACTAGATTTATATTGTATATATATGCACCTCTCTATTGGGTACATTGATTGAAATTGCACTGGCCCGGCAATTAGTGCCTCATCGGCTAAATGAATGGGCAAGTGTTTTATTATGTCGAAAAAAGAAGGCGAAAAAATCTTTTTCAAACCAGCAAAGAGTCATGGCAATGCGATCTTGAACTTTCTCCAAATGAGACAACGTATTAACTTTATAACACAATTGTCTAAAAAAATTACTTAATTCAATCAAAGCTTCAACCACATTCTTAGGTAAGATTGTGCGAATAGCCAAAGGTAATAGCTGTTACATTAGAATGTGGCTATCGTGACTCTTAAGACCTGATATAGTATGGCTTTCTAAATGCACACACTTTGAGATATTAAAAGAATAGCCATCTGGAACTTTGATACCATTTAATACTTGCCAAAAAGTATCATTTTCTTTTTTATCCATCGTGAAGCATGCAAGAGGCAAGTACACCTTACTAGAGCCTCGTTGTTGGGAGTGAAATGCTTGCCTAATTTTCAACACTTAAAGATCCTTTCGAGAGTTCAAGTTATTCTTAGACTTTATAGTAGTCCCTAATAAAGTAAAAAGTACATTATCGCTCACGTTCTTCTCAATATGCATATTACATCAAGGTTGTGGCGAATAAGATTATACTCCCAATATGAAAGTTAAAAAAAGATAGTTTTTTTTCCTCCAATTATCTGACTTTTGAAGTTCTCCCTCTTCCTCCTCTCTCTCCCTCTTTTTGATCAAATCGACTTTCTTATATTCGGTTAACATTTGAATGTCATTCAATTGTTGCAATAAATCGGATCCCGACAATGACTTTAGCTTGCCTTTTAATTCACGAGTTCCATCGAAAGATACCCGATCTTTTTGAAATTTATGGGTCGGTATCAAGAATCGACAATGTCCCATATAGCAATATTTATGCCCATTTTTCAACCTAAAAGATCAAGTTTCCTTACTACAGTTAGGACAAGATAATGCACCTTTTGTACTCCAACCCGATAAGTTAAAGTAGGCAGGAAAGTCATTTATTGTCCACAACAAGGCCGCATGTAATTGAAACATCTGGTTTATTGATGCATCAAATGTACTTACACTATTACACCACAACTCATTTAGCTCATTGATCAATGGTTGAAGATAAATATCAATCTTATTGCCAAGTCTTTTGGGGCCATCAATAAGCATCGATAGTATAAAAATGGTTCTTTCACGCATAACCATGGTGGTAAATTGTACGGTATAAGCATAACAGGCCATGTGCTATGAGCAATAAACATGGTCCTGAATGGATTGAATCCATCAGATGCTAAAGCAAGTTTAATATTTCGCCCCTCACTTGCAAAAATAGAATTATTATCATTAAAGGCTTTCCAAGCAGGTGAGCTTATTGGATGTCTCAACAAGCCATTATTTGGGTGTTCCTCAACATGCCACTTCATTAGAGAAGCGGTCTTTGATGACGTATACAATCATTTCAACCTCGCCACAAATCCCATATATATCAAGATACTTAGCTTCCTCTTGAAAGAACATACAATGATTAGGGCATGCATCCAAAATCTCATAATTGAAAACCAATGTTAAAAGTTATTTTACTAGCATCATAGTAGGAAGTGGGAAATTTAATATTCTCAGGAAAAGCCTTGTTCAATAACTCTAAGAACATTATAACAGACTTATCCGTCCACCCACATAAAACCTTGATGTGTAGTAAATGAATAACAAATGAGAGAGTCATAAATTTCTTACAACCAGGATACAATTCATTTTAGCATCTTCTATAAGTTTAAAAAAAGATTTAGTTTCTTCATCAAGTCCATTATTACTATCCATTCTCGGCATCCCCATCACCTTTTTTAACATTTATACCATGTCATCTCGTGTTTCTAAATCCATTGATATATTGTCTCCCTCTCTATCTTGGTTTTCATTCAAAGAAACATAAGATTCTCCATGATAAGTCCAATTCGTATGCTTGCGTAAAAAAACCATTCACAAGTATATGATCTTTCACAATATTCGGCCCGTGTAAATTGGTAACGATCAACACACTTCTTACATGGACAATAGATAGGCGAATCAAATTATTTTTTAGCATAAGCAAATTCGAAAAAAATTCTCAACCCAATTCGTATATGCTATTGATAACCTATTCACTAGTTCAATCCAACTTTTATCCATAGATATTTAACCTAATGAAATATCAAGCACAAAAGATATCATCATTAACAAGCACAATAAAACCTAAATTAAACTATATATGCATATTTATAATAGGGATATGGTTTTTAATTAAAAATTTATTTGACCAATTTAATGGATAAAAATAGTCCTATAAAAATGTTCCAATAATTTTCTAATACTTGAATAGAATCCATATATATAGGGTGAATAAGCAAATCCCAAAACTATAAATATTAAAACTGTTAAATTTTTGAACCACTTTGTACAAACCATCAACACACATGTTCCTATATACTAAACCATTTCTTCTTAGCAAGCATAAAATATAATATAGTATCCTATCATATCAAAAATACCTTTCTCTAAGGACTTCAAGTACTAGAAGCCTCATATCTAATAGTATTAAAAAATCAAACCAATTTCTACTTTTTTCGCTAATTAATATTAAAAACTAATTATGCTATGGTGATTTCAAAACAAATATACAAAAGTCAATTTATAAGCTCTTAGTAACATAAGGTTTTTTTTTGCTGAGAGGCAACACAAGTTTTGCAACAAGTAACAATGAATGTAACAAGCATGAGTTATACTTGGAGCGAGTGGGCTAGCCTAGTTGGTTAGGCACTCACCATAATTTAGAAGATGTCCTAATTTTGAGTTTCATCAGGGGCGGGTTATATTTGTTATTATAGTAAAGAGAAGAGACTTAGACCTTTTGATGTGCCAAAAAATTGGTACATTGTAGGCCACTGATATTTAATTTGAAGAGCATATATTATTACATTTGTTGTGGTTTTGGAGCTTTTCAGGTGTTTGAAATTAAATTGAGAAATATTCGAATGAAAAAATATTGACCGCATGCAAGGCGTGTGTTCGAGAAATTTCTGGCATTAATCCGTACGGAATTTTAAGAAAACTCAAGAGACAAAAGTTCTAGATCTTTGAGTTAGCTACGTGTGGGCGAAAACCTTACATCAATAGGAGTTCGGAGCGCGAAGTTATGCCAAAATACGATCAGTGCGCAGCATTAATTAATTCCAGCGGGCCAATTAAAATAACAAGCCCACAACAAGTTATCAATCTAATTAATGAGCTGGCCCATGTCATAACCAAGCTCAGCTGCCCAAGCCCATTCAGCCAACTAAAGAAGCCGCCCATCAGCCAAAGTATTTCATTGTCCAAATGAGCTAAGCCCATTTAACAATGACCTAGCTATCTCAATTATAAAGCTAGCAACAGTAGCCATATCAAAGAGGAGAGCAACCGCGAGTCGACAATTTTTTTTTCTCTTGCATAGTTCTTGAGATAGTAGCCATTATTTGTACTTTTTTTTTCTCCTCCTTTATTCGTTATCGACATAGCATCAATTCTTACTTTCTTTCTTCTTCTTTTAGGCATGGTTTTCGAGAAGAATAACTGCTTTTTATTTAAATTTATTTTTTATCCTAATCGTGCATAGTTCTCAATAAATACATTGCAGTTTTTCATTGCACAGTACATTCACTCTTGTTTAGATTTATAAATTTTCTTTGGATGAATTACGAAGTATTTTATTTTATATACACTGGAGAACATTTATTTTGAGGCGGATCTAATTCAAAATTATTTATTTACTTGCGCGTATTCAAGTAAGTATTTGATTTATTTAATTATGCATTATATAATTATGTTTTGTGTTTTAATTGCGAGCATGCTAGGCTAGGTTATTTTCTAGGGTTAAGGATATATTTGATTGATTCCCTTGCATGTATTCATACCAATTGACTTTACCAATTTAATGTTTTAATGTTAAAAATAATTTTTTCTATTGAGTGCCTATTTTAATTGATAAAAATAAAATTGGATTCTCACTATTTTTTATTGGATTCACCTTATGATTTGTTAAAAGCGGATATATGGTGTGTTTTGACGGATATAGTGAGTGTTTTGATTTTATACATTCGTTTGGCTGTGGAAGAATTAACACTTGGATTTTATAAACTAATTGGGCTTAATTGCATTTATTTTCTGCGTCTAATAGAGTCAAGAGACCAAATTAGTGCGAGACAATGAGTAGAGTTTGATGGGCATGAATACTAGGAATATGATATCAAATATATGACTCTGCCACCCTATTATTTTATTAATTGATTATTTCATTAGTACTTTTATTAATTTATTATTTTATTTATATTTTTAGTTAATAAATCATCCCACTCAATTTTTAAGCTAGATTATGAATTAATTAGAATTAGTGAGTGAAATACGTACGTTTCATCCGTTAAGTCCCTAGGGTTCGACCTCACTCTTGCCTACGCTATACTAGTATTCGATTCGTGTACTTGCGAGTATATAAAACATTCACAACAAGCTTTTGGCGCCGTTGCCGGGGACTTGAAAATCCGTTTTCCACTATCTCACTAATTTAGATTATTTCCTTCTATTAGTTCCCTGAAAAAAAATTTGGAGTAGAATAATGTTTGAGCATTGTTTGGAAGCGCGGTGTTAAGAGATTGAATATGATAGAGAACTTAGAACTCAATCATTTGTTTGAAGAAGGAACAATGGTTGATGAACAAGAAAAAGCGAAAACTTTGAAGGAGCTTTTCTCTCCTATCACTACCAACCCACCATCATGCATTGTTTTACCTGTCACTACAGCAAACCATTTTGAGCTTAAACTGAAAGTGATGTAACTTTTTCCTAATTTTCATGGAATTGATCAAGAAGATCCTTACCTCCATATTAAGGATTTTCTAGAAATTTACGTAACTTTTAAGTTTCCAAATTTTTCTGATGAGTCAGTTCGCCTACGTTTATTTCCTTTCTCCATGAAAGGGAAAGCAAAGGCATGGCTCAATTCGCTACCTTCTAGGTCCATCACTCGTTAGGAAACTTTAGTTTCCAAATTTTTAACTAAATTTTTTCCCATGTCAAAGACAAATGAACTTCGAAGGCATATATCTAATTTTTGTCAAAAGGGTCATGAAAAGTTTTACGAATCTTAGGAAAGATTTAAGGACCTACTTTTGAGATGTCCCCACCATGGTTTTGAAAAATGGAGACTAGTTCTGTTTTTTTACAATAGGTTGGCTCAAACCAAACGAAATATGATTGAGTCGATGAACAGTGGTACTTTCCTTAGTCTCACAGAAGATGAAGCTTATAATTTTCTTAAGAACCTTTCTGAGAGCTCTCAGCAATGGGATTTCTCTTCTCAAAGAAATTCATCAGCTCAAGTTAAGAATGAAGTCAAGAAAGAGGGCATCTATGAGCTATTTGAAAGTGTATAGACTAGAAGGCAGTTAAACAGTCGCCCAAAGAAACTTGAAGCGTTAACTTTGAGGTTAGATAGCAATTTTGTCAATCAAAGTCAAGCCGAAGGATGTTTTGTGTGTGCTAGCCCTATGCATGGGTCGCAAACTTGCCCCTCTATGGTAGGATTCTTTGAATTCACGCCACAATAAGTAAATACGATGAATGAATACAAAAAGTAATTCAATATCCTATTCACAGAGATATACAATCCAAGTTGTAGAAATCACCTAAACTTTTCGTGGACACGAGCTCAACCCATACCCAATATGAGTTCCCCATCAGCTAGTGTTCCACGACAGCAACCACCTCCTGGTTTCCGACCTCCTATCAATTCTTATCCACCATTCCAACCTGTTCCACCTGCTCTATCACTCCATGTCACTCCACAATAATTTTCATCTTTGGAGGACACTCTCAAGCAATTCATCCAAGTAACCATCCAAAATAATCATACTTCAAGCCAACTTTTGTAAGAAGTTAGGAATAACGGCCTCATGAACACGCAAGCCATCATTAGGTTAGAGAGTCAAATGGGCCAAATGGCAAGTCAATTGGGTGAGAGGGAATATGGTAAGTTTCCAAGTCAGCCAATTCCGAATCCTAAAGGTGTTTCCTCAAATAGGACCACTCCTAACCCACCACATGCACCAACACATGGGAAAGTTCATCACCACACTTAGGTCGGGAACGGTAATTGATAATAAAGTGAGAATGCCAGATAGCAAGGAGAAAGAGAAAGAAGAAGAAGAGCATATTCCAACTGAGGTTGAGTCTTCACCTCAAGTTGTGAACTAAGCTCCTCCTACTAAGCAAGCAATTTAAGATCTCTCGAATAGGACCTTTGTTCTTAAAGCCCCATTTCCTCATAGGCTAAAAGACAATAAGAAAGGTACTCAATTCGAAGAAATCTTGGAGGTGTTTAAGCAAGTTCAAATAAGCATCCCACTACTTGATGTCATCAACCAAGTACCTTCTTATGCCAAGTTCCTCAAGGATTTGATAACTCAAAAGAGGAGGACAAATGTTCCGAAAAAGGCATTCTTAGTTGAACAAGCAAGCTCCATTATTCAATGCAAGATCCCTGTTAAATATAAAGACCTGACTGTCCAACAATTTCATGCAAGATATGAGATCATCATATTGAGCAAGCTTTGGTAAATCTGGGGGCTAGTGTGAACTTACTGCCATATTCTGTTTATGTGCAGTTGCATTTAGGAAAGCTAAAACCTACACCAATGACAATCCAACTTGCCGATCGGTCAGTGAAAATTCCTAGGCGTGTCATTGAAGATGTTCTGATTAAGGTAGACACTTTCTACTTTCCAATGGACTTTGTTGTCCTTGATATTGAACCTGTTCAAAACATAAGAGGCCGGATTCCTGTGATTTTAAGGCGACCATTCCTTGCTACATCTAATGCCCTAATCAATTGTAGAAATAGAGTGACGAAAATTTCTTTTTGGAACCTCACTGCTGAGTTGAATGTTTTTTATATCAGGAAGACCTCAATAGACACAGATGATGATGATTTTGGGCAAGTAAGTTTGATTGATAGTCTAGTAGAGGATTCTTTCTTGTAAACTTATAAAGAGGATCCATTAAAGGTTTGTCTGTCTCACTTCGGTTGTGATTTCGACATAGACGAATCTATAGAGCAAGTCAATACGCTCTTAGATTCAATACATGTCATGGGTACTCATTCTTTCCAACCAAAACCAGGGCCTCTCAATCTCTCATCAGCTCCTCGACCTCATTCGATCGTAGAACCACCAAAGCTGGACCTGAAGCCCTTGTCTGATAATCTGAAGTACGTTTTTTTAGGTCCATAAAAATCTTTGCCTGTTATCATAACTTTTAATCTCGATAATGCTCAAGAAAATCAATTGCTTGAAGTCCTTCAGAAGCATAAAGAAGCTATAGGGTGGTCTATTGCAGACTTAAAAAGGATCAACTCGTTAGCTGTCATGCACAAGATTCACTTAAAGGTGAACTCCAAACCCTCTCATGAACCATAAAGAAGGCTGAATCCAGTGATGCAAGAAGTAGTCAGGGCCGAGGTACTTAAGCTTCTAGACGCGAGTATTATCTACCTGATATCCCAAAATGATTGGGTAAGCCTTGTGCAAGTAGTTCCTAAGAAGTCAGGAATTATTGTGCTAACCAATGATCATAATGAGTTAGTTCCATCTCGTGTTCAGTCGGGATGGCGTGTTTGTATTGACTACCAGAAGTTAAATTCAATGACTATGAATGATCACTTTCCCCTTTCTTATATTGACCAAATGTTGGAAAGGTTAGCCGGCCATGCTTACTACTGCTTTTTGGATGGTTACTCTGACTATAACTAAATTCTAATGGACACATCTAATCAAGAGAAAACAACATTCACGTGCCTTGTTGGTACATTTGCCTACCGACGTATGCTTTTCAGGCTATGCAATGCACCTGCCACCTTTCAGCGGTGTATGATTTCTATTTTCTCTAACATTGAAGAATGCTTGGAACACCTAGCTCTAATTTTAGAGAGGTGTAAAAAGAAGAATCTCGTGCTTAACTAGGAAAAATGCCATTTTATGGTACAAAGAGGAATTGTTCTTAGGCATATCATCTATAAAAAGGGAATTGAAGTGGATAAGACTAAAGTAGATTTAATCTCCAACCTGCCGCCCCGCGGACAGTTAAAGAGATTCGTTCATTCTTAGGCCATGCTAGATTTTCTAGGCGTTTTATCAAAGATTTTAGCAAGATTGCTAGACCTTTGTGCAATCTTCTCGCTAAAAATGCCCCATTTGTGTTCGATGAAGCTTGCCTGAAAGCCTCCGAGACATTAAAGTCCGCTCTGAACTCCGCACCCATCATTCAGTCCCCAGACTGAAGCCTTCCATTCGAGATCATTTGTGATGCCTCTGATTATGTAATTAGGGCAGTTCTAGGTCAGAGAATTGATAAAGTCCCTCATGTAATTTACTATGCAAGCAGGACTTTAAACGATGCTCAGTTCCATTACTCTACCACAGAGAAAGAATTGCTAGCAGTCATATTTGCTCTAGACAATTTTAGGTCATATCTCTTAAGATCTAAAGTCCTAGTTTATTCTGATCATGCCTCTTTGAAATACTTGCTTTTCAAGAAAGATGAGAAGTCGCGGCCGATTCAATGGGTCTTATTGCTACAAGAGTTTGATTTAGAGATTAGAGATTAGAAAGGAGCCGAGAATGTTATAGCATACCACCTCTTTAGACGCATAGTTACATTTTCTGGTGATTCAATGCCCATAGTTAAGACATTCCCTAATGAGAAGCTTATGCAAATTTCTCAATCACCTTGGTATGCGGACATTGTCAACTATCTTGTCATACATGAAATGCTAAATCATTGGTCAAAGCAAGATAAGTACAAATTCTTGTCTGAGGTGAAGTACTGTTACTGGGACGATCCCTATCTCTTCAAGTACTGTCCCGATCAGGTAATTAGAAGATGTGTTCCTGAGGTTGATCAAATGCAAGTTCTCTCTTTTTGTCATGATCAGCCATATGGAGGCCATTTTAGTGGTAAGAAAACCGTTGCTAAGGTTTTGCAGTGTGGATTTTACTGGCCCTCATTGTTTCGCGATGCCTATACCTATTGTGTCACTTGTGAGAGATATCAGAAGTCAGGTGGTCTTACGAGCCGAAGTATGATGCCCCTTAATCCAATTCTGATAGTGGAGATCTTTGATGTGTGGGGGATGGACTTTATGGGACCTTTTCATAATTCTTTTGGTAATCTCTATATCTTAGTAGCAGTTGACTATATGTCAAAATGGGTCGAGGCTATTACGTACAGAACAAATGACCACAAAGTGGTGGTCCAATTTTTGTAAAAGAATATTCTTGCACGGTTTGGTACACCCTGCACTATCATTAGTGATAGGGGTCGCACGTTTACAATAGACTATTTGAGGGTCTAATGAAAAAGTATGGAGTGATGCATAAAGTGTCGACTGTGTACCATCCACAAACTAGTGGACAGGCTGAAATTTCAAACAGGGAGATCAAGCATATATTTGAAAAGATGGTAAATCCCAGTAAGAAAGATTAGTCAGTTCGACTGGCAGATGCTTTGTGGGCATATCGTACTGCATACAAAACTCCTATTGTAATGTCTCCCTACCGTTTAGTGTATGGCAAGGCATGTCACCTACCAGTTGAGTTAGAGCATAGAGCTTTTTGGGCTATTAGACAACTTAATTTTGATGTTGACCAGGCAGGAACTCATAGAAAGCTCCAAATTACTGAGCTGGAATGATAAGGAATGATGCTTATGACTGTGTAGAATTGGATAAACAAAGAATGAAAAAGGTGCATGATCAGAAGATTCTTAGAAAATCCTTTCACATTGGCCAGAAAGCCATTCTCTATAATTCTCGTCTGCATTTGTTCCAGGTAAGTTAAAATCCAAATGGTCTGGTCCACTCATAATCCAGCAGGTTTATCCTCATCGGGCCATTGAGATTTAGAATCCCAAAGATGGTAGTGTGTTTAAAGTGAATGGCCATCATTTGAAACCATTTTTGGAGTTAAAAAATCCAGAAGTTGAAGTTATGCTTCTAGAGGATCCCGTTTATCGAGATTGATTTTTTAAGGCCATGATTCTTGTATATTATTATGTATAATATTGTATATTTGGATTTTCTATTTTGCTTTTCTTTGTTCTATTTTTAACAAAAGTGCAGGTTTTATCGTTTTCGTTGAGCTCCATTGTCTTCAGGTGATATCATTTCCTTTCTTATTTACTTATCTTTATACATTAAGGACAGTGTAAAATTCCAGTTGGGGGATGGGATTTAATTGCCTTATCATTTCACGCACTTCAGATGTTGCACTTTGTTATAAATTGAATACACTTTTTTTTACAAAATAAAAAAAAAAAAAGAAAAAGAAAAAGAAATACAATGGTTCTTGGGCTGATATTAAGTTTCGTTTTGTCTAGCCTGTGTGATAACGATGACGCATTCGTCTTAATAATTTACATATACATGGTTAGTTCTCCTACTATCATTATTAAGAGAAATTTCATGATTTTCAATCATCATTATATTTGAGCACATGTGACAACTTATGCATGACTAGATGGATGAGCGAGTATAACTGAAGATTCCTGAAAAACATAAATGTGGAGACTAAATAACCAGTGAATATTTGAGCCAATCTTCCTATTTCAGGGTTTTTACATCAACTCTTAATTTTTGAAAAGCGTATCTCGTTGAGTAGTTTCATTATTCTTTACTTTGATTAAACACTAGAAAGATACGTCCATGAAATGCAATTTTATTTTAAGGATTCTTGATATTACTTAAAATGAAGAACTATAAACCTTAGGAAGTAATTTAGGCCGTCTTTGGCAGCCTCAATATAGCCTAATCCTACCCTTACATATATACTGCTAGTCACCCCTTTGAGCATTATATATAGCCTTTCCTTGGTAGCCCGATATCTTTACCCTACTCCAATTAGGAGTGTAACCCATATTTATAGCCTACGCTTTATCTAACAATATGTTGAGATTATTTATTCTATATACGGGCAATAATAAAAAGTGTGCTTGAAAAAAAAAAGTAAAAAATGAATGTTGGGGGGGGGGGGGGGGGAATGAAAGTAAATGTTAAGAAAAAAGAAAGAAAATGAGAAGAAAAAAATGTGATGAAATCTCCTTCGAAAAAAGAGATGTGAAAAGGAAAAGATTGAAAAAGAAAAAAAAAGGCAAAAGAAAAGCTCAATGAAGTTAAATTTAGCCCGAAGTGTTAATTTAATATCTCAATGTATTTCTTAGATCTTTGAATTTCATATTTACCCATTCGTTTGATTAACCATCACCTTAAGCCTTATGTTATAACCCGGAAAAAGTCCTAATAATCTTTTGGAATATGGTTTTAAGGTGAGAGTGGTGGAGGGGATCCATCTATGCATTTTTCTTTTCTAGTGGGATTTATCCTTTCATGAGACTCTTATTATTTCATTCATAGCGTTTTTTTATTTATCCATGTGAGAGGCATTTGAATTTGAATACATTTTCTCTTTATAGCCTTCATGTAATGAGAGCATTTACACCATATTCTTGACTGTTTCATTTGTTGAATGTATGACATGTGAGGAGTTAAATTAAAGCATAGTTCGGATGGGATTTGAAAGTTTTGCCTACATAAATATCAATGATGTTATATTGTTGTCAATTTATACACACACAATGAGATTAAAGAAAAAGAAATATTCATATTAATCTTACTAACTTGAGAACTTTGATGTTGCATGTGTGTCATATTGCTTTGCATGTGGGTGCTTTTGATGTCCTTATTAAGTTATTTGCTTTGGTGAAAGAACGGGAATAATTTTTAGAAAGAACCGTTGCATTCGAATTTTGTTGGTATATTTACTGTAAACCATTACGAGACTTCACTCATCCTCTTGGGGGAACCTTGATGTTAATAAAAGAATTTATTTTAAGATTTTTGCTTTGCTCGAGGACTAGCAAAGTATAAGTTGAGGGGAGGGAAAATTTGATGTGCCAAGAAATTGGTACATTGTAGGCCACTAATATTTAGTTTGAAGAGCATATATTATTACATTTATTGTGCTTTCGGAGCTTTTCAGGTGTTTGGAATTAAATTGAGAAGTATTCGAATGAAGAAAATATTGACCGCGCGCAAGGCCTGTGTTTAAGAAATTTCTGGCATTAATCCGTACGGAGTTTGAAAAAAATTCCAGTATACAAAAGTTCTAGATTTTTGAGTTAGCTACGCGTGGGCAAAAACCTTGTGTCAATCGGTGTTTGCAGCGGGAAGTTATAGCCAAAATACGATTAGTACGTTGCATTAATTAATTCCAATGGGCCAATTAAAACAACAAGCCAACAACAATTATCAATCCAATTAATAAGCTGGCCCATATCATAACCAAGGTCAGCTGCCCAAGCCCATTCAGCCAACTAAAGAAGTAGCCCATCAGCCAAAGTATTTCATTGTCCAAATGAGCTAAGCCCATTTAACAATGACCTAGCCATCTGAATTATAAAGCAAGCTATAGCAGCCGCGAGTGGACAACTTATTTATTTAATTTTTTTCTGTTGCACAGTTCTCAAGATAGCAGCCATAATTAGTATTTTTTAATTTTTTCTCCTCCTTTATTCCTTATCGACATAGTAGCAATTCTTTCTTTCTTGTTCTTTTGGGCACGGTCTTCAGAAGAATATCTACACTTTATTTAAATTTATTTTTTTATCCTAGCCATGCATAGTTCTCGATAAATACACTGCGGTTTTTCACTGCACAGTACATTCACTCTTATTTAGATTTATAAATTTTCTTTGGATCAATTATGAAGTATTTTATTTTATGTATGCTGGAGCAAATTTGTTTTGTAGCGGATATAATTTAGAATTATTTATTTATTTACGCGTATTTAAATAAGTATTTGATTTATTTAATTATGTATTATATAATTATGTTTTGTCTTTTAATTGCGAGCATGTTATGCTAGATTATTTTTTAAGGTATATTTGAGTAATTTCCTTGCACGTATTCATGCCAATTGACTTTATCAATTTAATGCTTTAATGTTATAAATATTTTTTTTTATTGAATGCCTATTTTAATTGATAAAAATAAAATTGAATTTTCACTATTTTTAGTTGGATTCACCTTATAATTTGTTAAAAGCGGATATAAGGTGTGTTTTGATTTTATACATTCGTTTGGCTGTAAAAGAATTAACACTTGGATTTTATAGGCTTAATTGAATTTATTTTTCCCATCTAATAGAGTCCAGAGACCAAATTAGTGCGAGACAATGAGTAAAGTTTGCTGGGCATGAATACTAGGAATATGATATCAAATATATGATTCCACCACTCTAGTATTTTATTAATTGATTATTTCATTAGTAATTAGTGAGTTAAATATGTACGTTCCATCCGTTAAGCTTCTAGGGTTCGACTTCGCTCTTGTCTAAGCTATACTAGTATTTGATTCCTGAATTTGCGAGTATATAAAACATTAACAACACATTTCTTTTTAGAAAAAGAATCAGAGGGAGAGAGAGAGAGCATGACTTATATGTCAAAATTTTATTCTTTTTTTAATTCAATGTTTTTTTTTCTTTCACGACAATGTTTATTAGTTAATTATTTGATTATGAAAGGCATAAGTAAGAATTCTGATTTTTTTAATAAACACCTCATTGTTATTTTTGAATCAATAAATGTTATGTTTGTTATTGTCATAATATCATTATTATTGTCATTATTACTAGTTTTCAGCACGATGCACAGGTGATTCTTAATTTTTACTATACATAGAAAAACCTTATATACATGTGTAAATTATATATGAAGTACTACCATGGTGTAAATTTTTTTATTTTTTTTATTGATGCATATGAAGTTTAAATGAAGAGTGATTTATGGGTTGATTGCTTAATTAATTGAAGAATTAGTAAAGTTTTTAAGGTTGCACATAATCTTTTTTGCTCAGAGCGGTAAATTATTATAAACATTCTAGCTCCTTGCAACCTAAATTAGCCAACAGATCAATCCCTTGTTGTTCTCGCTATAATTGCATAGAATAGAATAATCCATCTTGCCATGAATTTTAATAATCGTTCTAACCTCCCGCTGCACTGCCCAAGGACACTCAATTTTCCGGGTGGTAATCTGCAGTAAAATGAGAGAATCCACTTCGCTCAACCGCCGCCATTTTTCCCAAATGGAAATAATGGGGTAGGTTCTTTAGAGTCACGATGTGGGCTGGAAGATCTTTCGGTCTTGGGCCAAACCTCTAAAGTTTGGTGGGCTTAAAGATCTCTTTATACTGGTGGCAGTAAAAGTACTTCGCCTTTTTGGTTCAATCTGTGTTGATAGGGTGACCCTTGCTTGACCTGATAAGTACATAAAAGGGAAAATTATTCAAACAAAAGTAATATTGAAAGGCAGGACTAAAATTCAACAAGTTTTAAGTTAGGAGAAAAAGATCTTATTTAAAAAGGCGGGTCTAGCATTGTGATACCTCAAGCCAAGAAGGTTAGGGCAACCCTCATTGTGTTCCCAACTAAGACCCGAGAAAAAAATGGTCTTCTAGTCCCCTTTTAGGCCACCAAGGAGGCCCCACAAAATTTAATCAGACCCAGCCCTAACTGGAAGGTATACAAGCCCACAAATTAATGACCAATATCCTTGGATTGGAACAAATGCAACCACTTCTCCAACGAAATCTCATGCTTGCCCCAGACATGGCCTTGAACATCAAAATGGGGGGCTATCAGGCAGGCCCTTGGAGTTGGGATGGATCTGACAAAGGACAAGGTCAATTTGAGAAAGCAACTCCTTGATAGTCCCATTTAAGGGGAAGCATAGCTCCCTCTCAAAAGATCTCATAAAAGCGAGCCTCCCCAGACTTATAGAAGCTCGTGCACTCATTTTAGGATTGTCTATCACCCCCATGTTTGAAGCCACGAAGGTGGCACTCTGTTTCATCCAAAAATGAAATATAGTCCTTTAGGGAGGCCAAATATCCTCTAACACCTGGAGGAAGGAATATTTCCACTGTGAGACAATGGCAGAGGGTGGAGAGCGTTGTGACTGCAGTTATACGGTCAGTTGACTTAACACTTTTAATTTGTGGCTAAGAGCATTTCATCTTACAGGGCAATTAAAAAAAATATTATGCTAAAGAAAAATAAATGATCCTAATCACAAAAAATTACAAAAGGGCTGTGACACGTTAGCAAGACATCGAGGGCTAAAATTTACCCTATTTATTGAATGTCATCTACCCCCAACTCTACTAAGTCTAAAGAATAGGACGGGGGTAGATGACGAGGGTACATTTTGGTTTGATAAAGTTAATAAGTTAATGCTCCACGTGGAAGTCTCGTCAGCAGATATTGTAGGCCCCACAGGTGACCTGCCAGGCCTGCATAAGAGAAATGTAGGCTTATGATCCTGCACTCTCGACTCTTAAGCACTCACAAAATCAGACGGAAGTTATGGAGCAAGATTCCAGTGCACCTAGAGGCCTGCTACAAGATGATGGAGCAGAGCAGTTGGGTTGAACAGTATTCTTTGATGACAAAACACTCCAATTGCTAGAACACCATGCCAGCATTAAATGCAATTCAACCACAACGGCAAGGTGGTTGAAGTAAAGATCAAGTAAAACTCAAGTGCAAAGCATAGGTTTCACCCACTATGGCAGGAGATTACGTGCAGCCGCAGCCCTTGTTGAGGAGATTGAGCATGCTTATGCCTCACACACACACACACACATATATATATATATATATTTATATATAATAAGGTATCTACTTTAAAGGAGATTAAGTCTAATTAAGTTCCTAAGAAAGAGCATAAACGGGCAAATATTGCCAAGAAATGAGATTATTCATTAGGAAATGGAGAGAAAGGGGAATATAATGATTCATGGTGCTTAGCGGGTAGGTCTGTAAAGAATATTGGATCATATATTCATTTTCTCATAGCCTCCGCACTTATTGTGGGTATAAAACATGTCTAGATTAATTGAGTGATTGGATTTACTTCCATTTGTAACACACTATTCTAATACAAAGATCCCTCAAAGCCGTAGGCTTATTCAACAAGGGTGGATTAAGACGTCTGACATGGCTGAACCACCTCTATACATCTCGTGTTGTAGCTCTATCTCACAAATATTCATGTCATGATCCATGTAGACCAAATGCTATCATATTAAATTAAATGAATGGTTAAATAAGTATACTAAAATGTACGCACCATCACCTCTTTTCCTCCTCCTCTGGTATGTTTTTATGCCTAGGACATGATATATTTATGGGATATATATACACGACATGATCTCTTAACGACGATCGTCTTAAGTTCCTTTAATATAGACCAAGCATTTTGAAAGGGTAAAGGGATGAATTTTTTGATATTCATGATAAGTAGATCTCTACCAAATTTTATCAAAAAATTCAACTCAAAATTGGGTTAACAAAAAAAATTGATATGTTTGTGCATTTATGGCCATTGGAATTTTCATTTTCGCATTGAATTTTTACTTTTCATAATTTGAACTTATCACAATAACTATGTTCATCTTTTTGCATTTTTAATTCTGGTCTTCGTTGCAACGTGGATGATCTAACGAGTCCGATGGTATTACATTGCAAATTTAAAATTCGTTTCTTGGTTGTTGAATTTACTACACCCATATGTGGTTTCTTTTGTTATTGATGTTGAATGCCAATGTTTAACTCAATTTTATTAAAATTATATTCCTTCAAATTACTATAAATTCTCACCAAAAATTTTAGGTTACTTTATTTTATTTATTATTACATTTGTATACCGTCCGTACATCGTACAGGTTGGCAAACTAGTATTTAACAATAATAATACAACTTCTCAAATTAAGAATTAACTAATTGAGATGTCCCAAGTTAAGAGTATTTATATTTTTTAAACAACCATCGTTCTAAAATCTCATGATAATAAACAAATATTGGCATTGTAGGGATGGCAAGATCGAGTTTGGCCAAACACAAACACGACCAACCTAAACACATGGCGACCTGTTCCCAATTCCTCCCGGGGCCCCGCATTATATGCAATGGTCCTGAACCCGTCCACTTGCCTTGATATGCCCTTACACGTTATTACTGTAAGCTATTTTAAAAGAATTTTAAAAATAAGAAGTGAGTCAGCCTAGCAAAAGTAATGTTGTGTCCCACCTATATATGTTATTAAACATATGATGATCAAACTAAAATTAATTATAAAATTAAATTAGTTTGATCCTCATATAAAATAAATTATAACAACGGTAAGAAAGAAATTTTTTACATAACTATATTTATAAAATATATTGGCAACAAAAAGTAATAAATTTTTGAACAAATAATTATTATTTTAATAAAAGAATTGCCAAAAATTAGGAGAGATAAATACTTATTAATTTATAAATTGGCATGTAGTATTCGTACATTTATAAGGAAATAAAGTGAGAAAGAAATAAAAGGACAAAGATTCACAAAAAAATTAGTAAAAATAATTATCTAAAAATTTAAATATATTTTTTTAGTTATTAATAATAGAGATAAACCAAAATTTTGATAGATTAAACCCGTGTATTATAATTAAATGAACAACTCTAATTATATTTCATGAATTAAATATTTGCCCATTGTTATACGTAATATTTTCATAATGCCATCTTAACTATGAACCATTGGATGAAAACGTAAGTAACTAAGAATAAATTATGACCATCAGTTGGAAATATAAGTTAAGAGACTCCCATTATATCAAACTTTTGTGATTTATATATTAATAGATTTATGTATTTATTTATATGTTCATATTTGAATATTGGATGTAAATCATGCATGTAAATTAGCATTTTTTTTTCATTTTTCACTTGCACCTATTTTACTTTACATATTCATTTGTTTTTCCAGTATAAAGGTGTCATAATAGGAACAGGCCCAAATAATAATAAAAAAAACGAAAAAAAAAACCTTTTAATTATCTGACATATTTGAGAATTTAAATAACTAAATTATTTTGGATGAGCAAGCTAGCTACAAAGATACACTAAAAAAGGGATCAAAGAAATCCGAAACATGTTGACTGAGTTTAATATGCAAGAACGACATGAAAGCATCATAAAAGAAACAAAAATTTATGGTTAAATTATATATTTACAGCATTCGGTATTAATGGATAAGTTGTGAGGCACTGCTTAACATTCGTTCGCTCAAATGGCAGTATATACGTGTTGATTTTTAGCTATGACATCAAATAACTTAGATCAATTCTAAAATGTCATATTTGACAAGAACCTGTTCAATCTATTAAAATTAAAGATTATTTGGGGAGAGTAATTTATAGACACATGTTTCATACAGTTTTGATATATATATCTTGTTGTTTAAAATAAATATATCCAATTCGGTAACAAAAAATTTTGTATAAATAGATAACCCAAATCCTTTGTATAATTAACCTCATTGTTTTAATTTCCTCTCATATCTCATAATTTCAAATAAATGAGTTAACATTTTAATTACTCGAATTATTTTGTAATGGAAAAATTATATTATTCTTTTTGTACTCGTGTTAAAAATTAAATCAATTTCTACGTTTTTTTTATGGCTAATTAATATTGATATCTAATTATGCTGTGGTGATTTCAAAACAACTATAAACAAGTCAATTTATAAGCAATAAGTCATGTAGATTTTGTTTGCTGAGAGGCAACACAAGTTTTGCAACAAGCAACAATGAATGTAACAAGCATGAATTTATGTCTAATATGTTAAAAAAAATTCCCTGTTTTCCTAATTTCCTTTTTCAAGGCAAATGCTCTTTATTTAATTATTTTATTTTAAAGGGCATACATATGAATTCTTATTCTTTTTCTTCTTTTTTTTTATAAACACCCTCCTCATTGTTATTTTTGAATTCATGAATGTTATGTTTGTTATTATCATAAATAATATCATTATTATTGTTATGATTAGTTTTCACCTCTGCTCAATGCGCATGCTATTCATAATTATTATTATTATATACTAAAAAATCGTATATACATATATATATATATATAATTTTTGGGTGGCTAAAATCAAACCAAGCTCATTTAGAAAAGAGTCAACCCAGACTGAGATGCTTGGTAACCAAAAAGCATAAATGGAGATGATGAACAACAAAAATAGCAAACCAGAAGGGGAACAAATTTGTTTTGGATAGGTTGTTCTGGTGGCTCTAATTCCAAATCCAGTAGTACATCCTCCCTTGTGTGTTTTGTTTCACTACATCAAAGGCTTGAAGACAAATGGATACAACTATTAGGGTTTTGCTTGAAAGAGAGGAATAAGAAGTGTGGGAGTGAGTGCAAAAATATCTAGAATTAATTGTCCAGCTATGGGTTTCCGTTCCTATTTATATGCATAGGATAATATTACATTAGGGTTTAGGATGAATGAAAATTACTATAAATGGTAAATTTGGTCGGGCACTACTCCAAGATTCCAGCAGTTCTCAGCAACATTTGTTGAAGTAGTGATTTCCTATTACTTATCTTCCATCTCAGCTATCTCGTCTCTGTTGGTTGACCACGGTCAGATATTAATTGGTTGGTTAACCTTAGTCGGCAAAGAGCAACAATTGACAGATGGTCAAATTGAATGCTAACGTGTTTTGGTCGGCCTGATGATTGTCCCATTGGCAATGAAGTTGGGCCGGTTGGCCTTGACCATGGGATGACTAGCAAACTAGGTTTTCAAGCTGGGCCTTTGCTAAAAAGCCCAAATCCAATTTTTACCTCCCACATAAATTATGAAGTTTGTATTGTCATGCAAAATTTTACTTTACCAATTTTATTGACCTATATGAAATTGAAATGAAGACGGATTTGATGGGTTGATTGCTTAAAGTAATTTAAGACTGAGTAAAGTTTTTTGGTTACTCTTAAGCTTTTCTTTTCTATTATAAACATTCAAGAGTCGATCCTTTTTCACATCTGATAAATTTAGATTCTTAAGAGCATCTTCAAATAAAAAATAAATAAAATAATAATCCAAATTACCTTTTTTTTGTAATTGAAAAATTGTTTGCTCCAGTAATTGTATTGGTCAAAAGGAAACGAATATGTGTATATTAAAAAATACGTTTATAGTTGTGGGGTGTGGGGGTGGGGGTGGGGGGGGGGGGGGTAATTAATGAATATACGTATATTTACAATTTTCAAAAGTAATTCAAGATGTAAAATATCAATTTTTAAAAATTTATAGGGGGCGATTGCCTCGCTTTGTCTCTATTTCCCTCAGCCTAGGCATCTAAACTCCCGCTGCACTGCCCAAGGGCACTCAATTTTCCTGGTAGAGAATCCACTCAACTTTGAAATAACCCCTACTTCCGCAGATTTGAAGATCATGCCAAAGAGCTAAAACATCAGCGCGCTTTCATGTTAGAACATATATACCTCATAGCTATCAGAAAAAGCGACAACCAAATGCCCAATTGGTCTTTAATTAAAACACCACCGCGACCTGGCCCGGATTCCCTTTAGAACAACCCTCGTAATTTCGTTTGACCCCTCCCTTATGAAGGCTTCATCCATTTCACAAAGGAACTCCTTAAGCCATCTTTCATCGGCTACAACTCTTTTCTAAATAATTTTGGAATCATAAAGCAGATATCTAATGGTTTCGTCCAGCTCTTTAATCAGTTATTTTGAGCAACTGACTAGGATGCTCAAATTACTCCAATAATCTAAACTCAAGATGCTAGTTATCCGGCCTTCTAGAAATTACGGCCCCCCTTCCCCGAAATTCAACCCATCTGAGATTCAGCACTATTTTTCACTTTCATAATTATATTCCAAGTAGAAGAAAAACAGTACGTTGGCTTACCACAGTCAACCAGATGATTATGTTTAGTATATTTGGCTTTCATAAAGTTGGCCCATAATTAAGGACCTATTAACTCTAGGTTCCACCACACATTCACAGAGAGTAGAACAAATATCATCAACGCTCATACTGCAAAAATGCCCCTCGTCAGTATTGGCTATTAGTGCAACATTTTCCCAAAGGTAAGATGGAATACTTTTATTATAAACCAGGTGTTGGAAAATTAATACAAGTATGCGTACCTGTATGCACAACCGAAATAATATTGGATCTTGTGAAATTGGCCTTACGATACTCACGTTCGTGTAGTATTACTCGAACAGCTACAACTATGTCCACAGCTTTAACCACTCTCTACAAAGAACCCTAGAATGTGCTTGAGAAGAGATGACGGCCGCCTCTATTTATATTGTGTATTGTGTGTTATTATTTAGGTCTAAAGACCTAAATATATATCATTAGGCTTAAAGGGCTTTAAAACCCTAAGGCCCACTATGGGTGCCCCTGTTGGGCTAAACCAACAGGCCTAAAAAAACCAACATCTCCCACTCGCACATAGTGGGCAAATAATTGCATTATCCCTTGCACCATTCTAGATTCCTCATTCATACTTAGTAAATGAGCTGTGCGACCGCGAGCCACCTGAAAAGGAAATTTTGGAGTACTATGCCAAATTCCCAAAGAACTAGCATAGAACATCCCCATAGCGTCTCGTTCTACCCCTGACCTATTTAGCCACAATCAGATTAAGCATTTCCAATTCCTTGGAGTCACATTTCGGATCAACGCTTAAAATTCCCCCGTTTTATTCTCACAGCTATGTCGCTATTCTCAGAAAGCGACATAACTTGGTACCAGTGATCATAAAACTTGAACGTGCTACCAAACAGTCATCCTTTCGCCCTCATATCTCTTAGATTATATTCAATTGCTTTCCCAACGATATCCCTTTAGGCCGCATCAGTCTTAGCCATAGGATACACACATCAAAGTAGCATACACTGAACTTCCTCTTCATGATACAATCAAAAGTCACATAGGGCAAAAAATGGTAGAGGATCATACATATTGTATCAATCCATAAGGACTCACACAGTTAAGAAGCAGGGATCATTCTTTCACTTCCTTGTATAGGTCGCCAAGCACATGTAGTACGACTTACATGTTACGGTGGAGTTCTCTTTCAATAAAGAACGTATGTCACTATCAAACACTGTATAGATCTTAGTTCAGTCGATGTCAAGTGCCTAACCCGAAAAATTTACTTACTCGCTCGTCTCAGCGCCTAGTTGAAATTTCGCATCCAGCTATTCACAAGTTATATATGGACAGTGGGGTATCCATATTCAGTCTTCGAAAGACTCTATCTTGGCCCTTTCCAAGTCGACACTTCAATCAATGTCAGCTCAGCTCGCTATCACAGCGCCATAAGCTTGACGTGTCTCATCTTTGCTCGCTTTCCAGGCGCCAAAGGCGATCATTCTGTGAGAGAGTCAATCCATACCTATTGACATACTCATACCATGATATCCCAATCATGGGTAATGTGTGTGCTATCAGTCATATTAAAATAATAATATAAGAGCAACAAATTTTAAAAATTTATTAATAACAATATCAACGACATCAAATATCCTCTATGGTCAAGAAGCAAACAATCACAACCTACGTAACCTTAGACTCCTAACATGAGCCTGGTAAACGGCTCTAACTATAGGCTTAATCAAGGGGTCCGCAACCATGCGACTAGTAGAGATATGCTTAAGGATCACCTTATTTTGTGCAACCATGTCACGAATGAAATGGTATCTAATGTCTATGTGTTTGGTTTTCCCATGATACTTGGGATCCTTGAAGTATGCAAGAGCTGTCGAGCTATCACAATATATCATAACCGGCTCCGAAGCGCTTTTAACAATGCCAAACTCTCAAAGGAATCTTCTCAACCAAACACCTTCTTAAACAGCAGCTAAACAAGCAACGTACTCCGCCTTCATTGTAGACAGTGTAATGTAAGTCTGTTTTTGCTGCACCATGATATCGCTCCATCGTTGAGCAAGAAAGCATAGCTTGACGTCGATTTGCATCCGTCTAAGTCCCCTCCCCAGTCAGCATCGGTGTATCTAACCACACGCAAATTCGATGCTTGATAGCAAAGCATATAATCTCTGTCCCTTTCAGATATCGGAGTATTCTCTTCACTGCGTTCCAATGAGCAACGCCAGGATTCCTTTGGAATCTACTGACAATACCAACTGCATAGCAAATGTTGGGTAGTGTACACATCATCGCATACATTAGACTACCAACAACATTAGCATACGGAACACGAGCCATCTTTTCCTTCTTAGCAAGAGTCTTAGGACACATATCCAGACTTAAGGTATTACCTTTCTCAACATGAGTGTCTATGGGTTTACAAGCCTGCATCTGAAAACGCTCAAGTACATTTCTTATGTAAGTCTCTTGAGATAAGCCAAGAAGTTTCCTTGATCGATCTCTTAGGTTCTTAACTCCGAGAACATAGCTTGCTTCTCCCATGTCTTTCATTTCAAAATTTGAAGACAACCACGTTTGTGTGGCGACAACCATCTCATTGTTTCTTCCAACTAATAGTATGTCGTCTACATACAAAGAGAGAATCAATAAACTATTCCCAGAACGTTTAACATACACACAGTGGTCCTCCTCGATCATCGTAAACCCATTTGAAGAAATGGGTCGATGGAATCTTAGGTACCATTGTCTAGATGAGTGCTTCAACCTATAAATGGATCGTTTGAGCTTGCAATCTTTGCGCTTTTTTTCGCTAACTATAAAATCAACAGGTTGATCCATATAAATTTCCTCGTCTAGTTCTCCATTGAGAAATGAAGTTTTAACGTCCATCTGAAAAAGCTCTAAATCCATATGAGCGACAATAGCTGGAATGAGGCGGATTGAGGCAAACCTCACTACCGGTGAGAATGTTTTCTCATAGTCAACGCCTTCCTTTTGCGTGTAGCCTTTCGCCACAAGGCGAGCTTTATACCTATCAATGGAACCATCTGCCTTGCGTTTGACTTTTAGAACCCATTTGTTTCCAATAGTCTTTCGCCTCGGCGGAAGATCTACTAAGTCCCAGACATTGTTCTTCCTTATAGACTCCGTCTCATCAATCATTGCAACTTTTCATTCAACCAAAGTAAGGAATTAATGTGATAGTCTTCTGATAATTTCTAGGCTCATCTACATCTTGCGAAGTATACATGAAAGCTGCCCCCTTAATCTCAAAACAACAACGTGGGATATTCTCACGATTGCTCCTACGCAACTTTGGACTTTGGGAATCAGTCTCTAATGGAGGGACACTCCCACTAGGAGGTCGCACACTCCCACTAGGAAGTGAGTCGCTCTCAACATCCTTATTCAGATTTGAAACGCTTTCGTTTGATTCGACCATTTCAAACAACTTAATGTTTCTGTCCACATCCCATCTCTTGGGAAATTCCTTCTCTAGGAAATCCACATCTTGTGACTCAATCACAGAAACAGTTTCATCTTCTTATTCACCAATCATCACATATCCTTTAGATTCTTCAGAATATCTAATAAATATGCACTTATGCGCCTTAGGGCCAAGTTTCCCATGCGAGTGAGAACTAGTGTGAACATATTCCGCCACGCCCCAGGGGCGTAAATGGCTTAAGTCAGGCTTCCTGCCCGTCCAAAGCTCATAAGGTGTTGTTGAAACAGATTTAGAAGGCGCACGGTTGAGGATGCAGGCAGCAGCTAAAATAACATCCCCCTAGAAAGATATTGGGAGGTTAGCTTACGCCATCAACGATCTAACCATATCCAAAAGGGTTCTATTCCTTCTCTCCGCTACACCATTTTGTTGCGGAGTATATGGAGTAGTTAACCTTCCTCTGATACCAATGTTGGAAAATTCATACAAGTATGCGTACCTGTATGCACAGAGAAATAATATTGGATCTTGTGAAATTGGCCTTACGATACTCACGTTCGTGTAGTGTTACTCGAACAGCTGCAACTATGTCCACAGCTTCAAAAACTCTCTACAAAGAACCCTAAAACATGCTTGAGAAGAGATGACAGCCGCTTCTAATTATGTTTTGTATTGTGTGTTATTATTTAGGTCTAAAGACCTAAATATATATCATTATAGGCTTGTATTGTGTGTTATTATTTAGGTCTAAAGACCTAAATATATATCATTAGGCTTAAAGGGCTTTAAAACCCTAAGGCCCACTATGGGTGTCCCTGTTGGGCTAAACTAAGAGGCCCAAAAAAACAACACCAAGAGGAGTAAATTTGTGCTGCGAGCACAACTAGATAAGGTTGTAAGGTTAAAATGACAAACTGACCATGTCTACTCTAACTTGATATTCTACTTTCTCTCTACCAAGCTTCTCCTATCTTCATTATTTTTCCTCTCTACCAAGTTTCAATCTACCTTCAATATTTCTAGAAAGTGTAATTAAAGTGCAATCGAAAATTGTTATATCTTCTCTTGTTTGTTTGTTAAATTCGACTTTCCAACTATTGGTTAAGTTCAATTCTAAATGATAAAGATATAAATATTTTTCTAGTTTTGAATGTTCTTTCGATATTTGAATTGATGAAAGTGTTGTAGATAGTATATTTACATGGGAGATTCAAGATTTCCACCCTCTCTTAGGCCAAATTCAATTGTGTGTTTGGCACCTTCAATTCAAAGACCTTTGGAATGCAATTTGAAGCTCATTCGAAGATAGGCAAATGAGTGTGCTGATGCAGGTGCTAAATTGGGGCATGGAAACAACTAATGTAGTTTTTGATTACCCTCCTATGTTTCCCTGTGATATGTAGTTCTATTTTGTTTAGTTTTTTTCAATTGTTTTTGTTCCTTAAGTGCTTAGAATAAATAAATAAAAATTACATGAATATTAAAAGGATATTTCAAGTGAGAAAAACTCTAAAGTGAGTACATTAAGTTTTTTAAGAGAGAATGAAATCTGGGGGTAGATTGAAGCTTTCTAGAAGGAGAAGAACAAAATAGAAAACAAAATAGAAAACAAAAAAGAAAGAAAATTGCAGAGAAAAGAGAAACTTGGTAAAGAGAAAAGAAATATCATTTAACTAAGTTGGATTAAGGTAGAATTGACATGTGGCAGTTTGTTATTTTGCTATCTCCTCGTTCAAACAAATCTAAACTACTTTTACATAAATCTGGTATCTAAAGGTATACAATCATCCCCATTCATACATATAACTTTCTTGTTTTAATTTCCTCCCACACCTCATAATTTCAAACAAATGGGTTAGCATTTTAATTATTCAAAACATTATACTATTTTTTTTTATTAGTGTTAAAAAATTAAATCAATTTCTACAATTTTTTTCCTACCTAATTAATATCAAAAACTAATTATACTAAGGTGATTTCAAAACGAAAATACAAAAGTCAATTTATAAGCTCTTAGTCATGTAGATTTTGTTTGCTTAGAGGCAACACAAGTTTTGCAACAAGCAACAATGAATGTAACAAGCATGGGTTATACTTGGAACAAGTGGGCTAACTTACTTGTTTAGGCCCTCACCAGAATTTAAAAAAGGTCATGAGTTCGAGTTTCATCGGGAATAGGGGATTTTTGTTATTATAGTAAGGGGAAGAGACTTAGACTTTCCCTTTTAGAAAAAGAAAAAAGGGAGAGAGAGTTATTTGTTAAAATTTTATTCTCTTTTTAATTCAATGTTGATTATGAAGGGCAAAAATAGGAATTCTTATTTTTTTAATAAATACCTCATTGTTATTTTTGAATTAATAAATGCTATTTTTGTTATTATCATAATGTCATTATTATTATTATTATTATTATTATTATTATTATTATTATTATTATTATTATTATTATTATTATTATTATTATTATTATTATTATTATTATTGTTGTTGTTGTTATTATTACTAGTTTTCAGCTTCGTGCAGGCCATTCATAATTATTACTATAAATAGACAAATCTTATATACATGTGTAAATTATGAAGCACTACTATGGTGTAAAATTTTAATTTTTTTATTGATGCATATGAAGTTTAAATGAATACTTAACTAATTTAAGAATTAGTAAAGTTTTTAGGTTGCACATAATCTTTTTCGCTCAGAGAGGTAAATTATTATAAACATTTTATCTCCCTACAACCTACATTAGCCAACATATCAATCTCTTGTTGCTCTCCCTATAAATACTTCGAATAGAATAATCCATCTTGCCAAGAATTTCAATAATCGTTTTAACCTCTAGCTGCACTGCCAAGGACACTCAATTTTTTAAGTAGTTATCTGCACCAAAATGAGAGAATCCCCTCAACTTTGAAATAACCCTTACTTGCACAGATTTGAAGATCATGTCAAAGAGCTAAAACTTCCGCTTTCATGTTAAAACAAACCCCATAGCTATCAGAAAAAAGCTATAACCAAATCCCCAAATGGTCTCTAATTAAAACACCACCGCGACAAGGCTTGGATTCCCTTTAGAACAACCATCATAATTTCGTTTGACCTGAGACATATAAAAAGTTCGTTTTCTAGCCCCTTTTAGGCCATTAGGGAGGTACCGCACAATTTTCTCGAACCCAGCCTTGAGTGGGAAGGTATACAAGCCCATAGATTGATGACCAAAATCCTTGGTTTGGAACAAATGTAACCACTCCTGTAAGGAAATCTCATGCTTGCCACCAGACATGGCCCGAAACATCAAAATGGGAGCAATCAGGCAGGCCACGAGTTAGGATGAATCTGATAGGCGGCCGGGTTCATATGAGAAAACAACTCCCTAACAATCTCATATAAGGGGAAATTTAGCCCCCTCTCAAAGATCTCATAAGAGTAGGCCTCCCTAAGGCAATTAGAAACTGGTGCGCTCATTCTCCACCACTATACTAATTCGGATGGAGGGAGGGGTTTGATAGGCTTCCCCCATCTCGGGATTGTTTGTCACTCCCATGTTTGAAGCCACGAAGGTGGCACTCTATACATCCAAAAATGAAGTGTATGCCTTCAGGGAGGCCAATACAGGAAGGAATATCTCCATTGTGAGAAAATGGCCAGGGTCGGAGTAGCTTATGGTTCTATTACCATTAGAGAGTCTAATGACCCAGTTATAGGGTTAGTTACTGCTTGAGACTCCATAATGGCGGCATTGAGGGGGCTCAATGGATTTGGTTGTGGTGGTGTTGAAGAAGTAGAAGGAAGGTGATGGGAGAATTTCCATAAGGCGGTCCATGATAGGGAAAAACAAAGGGTAGGGAGTTTGTGGAACAAAGTACGAGAGCAACCTTTAAATCCAACCATTGGGAAACCCTTAGCATCTCGTATGAACCTATTTTTATAAGGCTAAGAAAGGCTCGAAAGGGTAAAAGCTAAAGGTTTTGGGAAGTTAGGGTTAAAAGGCTCAAGGCTAGAAGGAAATGAGATTGGAAAAAATACTATAGGTAAAACCTATTTATAATAGTGAAGAAACATGTTAAACAACCTTGAAATCCAATCATCATGATGATTTATCCACTGGGCAAGGTAATTACCGAAATGACGACACTAAAATGGTGCAAGTTGTAAGGCGAAAATACCTCTCTTTTAATGTTTACTTAACGCTTTTAATTTATTGCTAGGAGCATTTCATCTTACACAGTAACAAAATTATACTAAAAAAATAAGTGATCATATGAACAAAAAATTACAAAAGGGCTGTATCACGTCATCAAGGGTTGGACTTTACCCTTATTCATTGAATGTCTTCCACCCCCAACTCTACCAAGTCTTATGTAGAGGACAAAGGGCAAATGATGAGGGTAAATTTTGGTTTGACAAAGTTAGTAAGTCAATGCTCCACGTGCAAGCCACGGCGTCAGATATTGTAGGCCCCACTCGTGACCTGCATGTGTGAGAGAAATGTAGGCCTATGATCTTGCTCTCTCAACTCTCAAGCACTCACAATGTCCGATGAAAATTATGGGGTAAGATTCTAAGGCTCCTAAATGCCTGATACAAGATGATATAGCAAAGCAATTGGGTTCGATTGTATTCTCTAATGACAGAATACTACAACTGCTTACAGAACACTATGCCAGCATTAAATGCAATTCAACCACCACGGCAAGGTGCTTGAAGTAAAGATCAAGTAAAACTCAAGTGCAAAGCATGGGTTTCACTTACTATAGCAAAAGTTTACGTGCAGTTGCAACCCTGGTTGAAGAGATTGAGCATGCTTAAGCCTCATATATATATACATAATAAGGCATTTACTTCAAGAGCCTAAGTCTAATTAAGTTCCTAAGAACAAGCATAACTAGGCAACTATTGCTAAGAAAGGAGATTGATCATTAGGAAATGGGGAGAAAGGGGAATATAGTGATTCATGAATGCTTAGCAGGTAGGTTTGTAGAAAATATTAGATCATATATTCATTGTCTCATTGCCTCCACACTTATTCTGGGTATAAAACTTGTCTAGATTAGTTGAGTGAATGTATTTATTTCCACTTGTAACACACTATTATAATACAAAGATCCCTCAGAGCCGTAGGCTCATTCAAAAGGGGTGGAGCAAGACGCCTAACATGGCTGAACCACCTTTATACATCCCGTGTTATAGCTGCTTATCTCACAAATATCCATGTCATGATCCACGTAGACCAAATGCTATCAAATTAAATTAAATGAATGGTTAAATAAGTTAAATAAAATGTACACACCATTACCTTTCGTCCTCCTCATATGGCTTGTTTTCATTCTCTATTAATTTTTCTATCAGTCGATTTATGATTTATCTTTGCTATGTATTTAATTGCAAGATTTCACCTCTTACCAATCATGCCTTTTATTTTATGTTTGATTGATAAAACCCACCTTTGAGGCGATTAAGAAAGGAGAGGGAGCATGGAAGAAATTTGTTTTGCATAAAAAAAATAACAAATACAATGTTCTATTACATAAGGAGGTAAATTAATTCTCAACAACAATATTACTTCAATTTTCCCCTATACTATTTGTTGATTTTAAAATCTTTTTATTTTTTTATTTTTTATTTTCTTCCCTTCCAATATAGCTTTAGTAACATCACTGATGTCCACTAAACGCTCAGATGAGAAATTTTACAATCATGTTTGGTTTTACAACCTACACTAATATTATGAATTCATAACTAAAAAGTTAATAATGTATATGCATGGTACATGATATATTTATGGGATATATATATATACACGACATGTCTCTTAATGACGACCGTATTGTGTTCCTTTAATACAAATCAAGCATTTCCAAGGGGTAAACTGATGATTTTTTTGATATCCATGATTAGTAGATCATCTCTACCGAATTTAATCAAAAAACCCAATTTGAAATTGGGTTAAAAATAATATTGATATGTATGTGCATTTATGGCCATTATAATTTTCACTTTCACGTTGAATTTTTACTTTTCATAATTTGAACATATCTCAATAACTATGCTATGTTTTTTGCATTTTCAATTCAATAACTATGCTTAATAACTATCCAACGGATTTCTCATTACTATTTTCACTTTAAATTTGTTATACGGTTCCCACTGACTATATTCTATATAGGTACATCTGCAGGCTCTTCGGGAAAAAGGAAGAGGAAGAACGCTACTCCTTAGACTGACTCTCTACCTTAGCTTGTCTCGAGTCCTTCGCATTGAAGGACCTATGGTCTTAGTATTTGGTTTGTTTATAAGCTATGACATGTACTATATTCTCCCTAATATTTATGTGTGTATTAAGGAAATTGTAGACTTTTATTTGGAACCTCGATGGAGGTTTGTTGACAAGTTTTATTACTTCCTCACATTGGATTTGGTTTATAAGAAATGGATGTGGAGTTAATCCTAGTTTTGCTTAGTTAGATTTTGAGTCTCCGCATTATTCTTAGGGATAATTACTATGTCTAACCGCCGTCAGCATACGGCATCCATGATTAACTAGGTCCCGAAGGATGGATCCTCTCAACGGGATTTGGGGCGTTATAGTTGCATTTAATAATGATGGACTTTGGACTACATGAAATGGAAACAGACAAAGAAATTTGAATCAATTCTACTCACCGGTTTCTAGCATGCAATCACTGTTAATCTAAACATCGACTTGTTTAATGACGAATGGTTGTATGGATATGATTTCCAAAGTACACATCTATGCCCTTATAATTTTAGGGCATTTGCCTCATATATTTGTAGTAACCCAAAACACGAAACCCAATAGCTCTCGGTATGGAAGGTGATGAACTTCCTATAATGCTCCCAATGAATATTGAACCAGAAAGAAAGACTAAAATAAAAAGCATAAGAAGGACGAGAAAGCGTATAATATTCGTGCTCATAATAAGCAAAGGGTTTGCATCAATGACCATGTACACAACGATTATTTCTTTCCACCGTCGCGCAATGTGAAGAAATACAACGCCATCGAGATTAAGGAATGGTCTGATGGAGACAATAATGACAGTTTTGAACACCGAGATTGTTCTTTTCCACGAACCGACATATCGGAGCCGGATCTTGGATGCAGAAGATGATGAAGACTGCAACAATTGGGGGCTACAGTTTGCTTAAGGGTTACAGTGGTTTTGGGCGGGTAAGCATTTTGGATTATTAATGAATTCAAAATGGTTTTATGCGTCAATAGAGGTTTGTTTGAATGTTTGTTTAAACACTTTTTTTTTGTTATTTGCAGGTGTTTTTGGATCTAATATATGTGTGACTTTATTGGGTACTTACAATTGTGGTTTTTTTTTAGTGTCGCTTATAAAAATGGCAAGTGTAATCTCATTACTTCATATTTTAAAGTCAATATAATGTTATGGGTGGAAAGATATACGGATTTACATATGATGATTGCTCATCAGATATACGTCAACAAAATACTAATTTAATATAAAGAATCTTAATTGTTATGGTTTTTCATCTTGACGAGAATGTTCTCGATTTAATGGGATTAGTATATATTATTTTTTATTGCAATATTAAATACAGGTAATAAATTTTTTATGTAAATGAAGACAATCCTTTAAATTTCAAATAGTTCATTATATTACTTAATTCCACGTGTGAAAGATTATGAATTATTTTATGGCCTGAATAAATTAAGATAAAAAAAATATATAATTAGGGGTTTCAAACTCACAATTTTTCACTCAAATATAAAAATAATTACCACTTTACCTACAATTTAATCATTTATACAAATTAATCTTTTTTTACTATTAACTGTAGGGAATTAGGGCAACAAACATGCATCACATACAAAAATTTCTGCACTAATCATTAAACCCTAGGATCTATACTGTTCAATAAAATCGATAGATGACATACCTTGTATGAGATTTCGAGTTAATGAAACAAACACGATGGATCAGATTCTTCTGTTGTTGTCGTCCTAGCGTAGAAATTAGGACGCCTCTACGGTATACACACACGAACGAGATCAAATCCTTGCTTGGTGTACTAGCGCCTTTTAGGGCTCTCTCACCTATTTCGTCTTTCTTGCCTCTACAACTCTCCTTAGGCGGCTAAGAAGAACAATGGTTCCCTTTTAAAGGGGAACCCTCGCGAGAAACCCTAAGCAACAAAACGTATTAGGCCCAAGTCCAACTTGGTCCGTTTTCAATTCGTTTTTGATCCAACTCGTTTTGGTGTGCGACCTGTAGGTTTATACTCTTTGGTAGTATAATTAAAAGCCTGTTTTATTATACAAATAGTAAGCGGTATCTAGTAAAACATTACTACTACCCAAAGGGTATAAAGGTCAAAATGACGCAACCTTATATTGATATACCACATATTAACTCCTTTTGTCAACCGATATCTAGATTGAACACAAGACTAGGCAAGTGTCATTCTTGTACAGTTCAATCTTTATTTCTTGATCTCTAAGTATAATTAATCTTATACAAATGACACCTCACTTGTGCATGGCCATGCAAATATTAATTATACTTATCAAGGGGCCCAAAGATATCTTTCTCATTATATGAGAGTGGACAAATCCCATCTTGATCAACCACATACCTCTACATAGTTTATAGTATGCTTGATCATCATCTTTATAATTATTCGGTCAAGAGCAACGTTTGATGATGCTTAACATGCTAATCCCTATGTTGGTAACCATGACGATCTCAGGTCTGAGGATAATATGATATCACTAATGGGGAACATCACTGATGACATTATATAACACTCCTCGCAGTGTCCCCAAAGCGGGTCGATCCAATACTTTGCTCCCTAACAAGTATCAGTGTGTTCAGCTTGATATCTCCATATCCATGACTTGTGGAACATAGTCATCAGCTGACCCATACTCTAATCATTATATCAATGTGATCCTAGATTATTGACACATGATCAGGGACATCTAAATAATATTATTATAACATTACTAGCATCCCACAATCAAGTCACGTACTTGATGAACTAGTATTAATATATAATATTTATTAGAGAACACAAAGTAAAATGAAATAAACTTTATTAGTAACAATAAGCATAAGATATCAAAGTACAAATCATAATCTATGAATAGTCCTAGGACATATCTCTTTCATTAACAAACTGAAGTTACTCAGTGTGGATTACATTACAACCTAAGTTTGCTATTTAGTACAAAATAACTGAAACGGTGGCTTAACATGGTTCCTGTGATGTTATATTAATTTGTATAAGTTTTTATATATGTTTAAATTATGGATGTCACATGTTTGGTATGGAAGTTGTATTAATAAAATATGAACTATATGTATAATGGTCCTTTTAGGTTTCTATGGAGTTAGTATTACAAAGTATGCTAAGTTCACAAAAGTAATGGGGTCGCAACACTTAGCCCCTGTTTTGGTATCTCACTATTTTTATTTTTTTTCCCAAATTTTAAAAACTCAACTCAAAATCAACTCTACAATTACACTTCCCAAAATTTATTTCACTTTACTTTCTCTCTCTAAAAAAAACTTTTAAAACATCATAACTTTAAATCCAAAAATCAAAATTAAATAAAAAATATATATTTAAAACATACTCGTCGGGATCTATAAAATAAGATCCATTGTGACTATTTTTTGAATTTTTTTTTTGAGATTTTTTAGTTGGTTGAAAAAAATTCAAACAAAAACCAAATTCACTTTCAAAATACTTCTAAATTCTACCAAACACCATATTTTAAAAACTCAACTTAAAAACTTAACTCAAAACATCCACCAAACAACCCCTTAGTTTTTTAATAATAAAAAAATAGTAAGGAGATTCATTTTCCATTTAATTTTTGTTTGGTACAATTAACTAATTAAGGGATTGTTGCTAGCTATATCATGAATGGTGTAAAAAAATTCAAAATAATATATAAAATTATTTTCCCCTTTTGTGTGGTACAAAAAATTTAAATATGATGTAAGGTTTAATAAGGGGTTTCGAGTAACAGCCAATCATTTAATTTAAGAAATGTATACCAATTTGTATCACATTTTATTTGTTTATTTCTTTGGGTGTGTTTGATGTACATGATTAGAGAATCGGATATGATTATTTAATCATATCCGGACGAGATAAAACAATCCCACCTCTTGGGTGGGATTTGTTAATCCCTCTCTTAGTGGAATAACAAGGTTAAGTAGGATGAATATTCTGTCCAAATATACAATGTCGATGAACACCAAACATTTGATATCCTATCCACGCTTTTATCTCGCGCATCATACGTAGCCTAAACTTACCACTTATTTTTCTAATGGGCTTGGCAATGTCTACCTTAGAATATTGTGGGCCGGTTATATTCATTTTTCTCCATTTTTCTCTTCTATTTTGTAATAACGGTATGTAAGAATGTTAGATATGACACACATCTACGCTGGTTTTGTATTGTCTTGTATATGTATTAATTTGTATATTAAATTACCGAACACAACAAAAAGTTGGGTGATTGTAATCCACGAGTTTGTATATTTGTATTGATCATCGGCAAATGCTTACGTATATAGACTCCTTAACAAGATTATTTGTAATAATCAATATTTATCAAGAGAACGTGGAGTTGCCTTCAAATATACGAATTGGATAATTTACACCAGCTTAATTTGAGAATTCTATTATTCAGTGTTGGGTTGAAACAATCAGCTAGTAGATAAAGTTATTAACTTAAGTTAATACCTAAGAATATTTCTAATGGTCGTGTAAATATTAAAGTGTAAATCTGATTTATCAACTCACTTTTACACAAAAAATAAAAGTAGAAAAAAATTGTGCTCCAGTGATAGTTTTTCAAACTCTTGTGTAAAATTTGAAATAACTAATAAGATACATATATACCAACACATGTTAAATATCAATTTAAGAAATTTAATATTATTTTTTCTTAAATTTTTCTATCATAATTTTATCATAACAATAGATCTTGTTTTGAAGGTCTTGATGAGTAGATTTAAACTATGAAATTTTTATTAAAATATATATTTTACATTAAAAATTATTACATTTGAAAGTTTTATGAAAAATCTAAGAATAGAGAATGCTGATGTGGCAGTACAAATTGAAGGTGTATTTTACCCTTCTGTTTTACACAAAATGCAAACTTAAAAGACTGCGGAGATGAAATATTCTACAAAGTGTATAAATTTTTTTAAAAAACCAAAATTATAGAAGTCTGTTGGAGATACTCTAAAATAATAAATAAAAAAACATAAAGACATAGTTGAATTAAATAACTTTCAACCATCATATAATTTTATGCGTAAAAGTTATAGGGACTGATTGCTTAGAATGATTCCTTTCCACAAATCATCAAATGTTATGTTTGAAATGACAGCAATCACAAAAGTAATGCCACTAGCAATGCATCGAACCAACCTTTGATTGGGGATGAAACTACAAACAATTACGAAAAGCTGGAGACTTTAGCATGGCCCTCGTACGATAATGTATATTTCAATTAGATAATAAGTCAAAGATACAAACAAGATGCGTTTTAATTAATCAAAGATTTCGTGTTGTGACGTGGTCTTAATTTGTTATACCATATGCAATTTTTGTATTAGTGTTGCTAAATAGATGGATACCTACATGTTCAAAAGAGCAGTTGCAAGGGTTGGTGCATAATTCATAAGCTTGAATATATAAAGCCTATGTAATAGTGTCTGTTTAATAGTGCTTTTAATTAGTTCCCTATTGACCTAATACGTGCATATATAAGAACCCAACCTACCAATTTAGATGACTGATGTACATAATTAAGGGAGGAGTATTTTATAATCGCAGATAAAGTTCTAGACTTGACAAAGGGAACTGAAGCTCGAGAAGTAACTCTCGTTTGCCTCAGACCGTAATCTCGCAAGACATACACAACTTTTAGTGTTCAACATGAATTATCATGGAAGGACAAATTAGACAATATCACCTTGAGTAATCTTTCTTTATCAGCACAAGATGACAAAAATACAAGCAAACATTAAAGGAGCTGTCACTAATTTGTGATCTACATAGTAGTAGACACTAAAAAGAATTATGAGATTTTAGTTGGGCCTAATTATCCGTTGAAGTATTTGAGATTTTAAATAACTAAATTATTTTGGATGAGCAAGCTAGCTGGCTGTGAAATATACACCCAAAAATTTGATAAAACAAATCTAAAGCATGTTGATTGAATTTAATGTGGAAGATAACGAGCCATAATAAAAGAAACAAAAGATTCATAGTCAAATTATATATCTATATACAATATTCGATATTTACGCATATGTTCTACTTACAAAATTAAATATCGCATATGTTATACCCAAGGCTCGATTCAAAAATTATATTATGAATTGGTGTGGATTTTTAGCTATGACACCAAATAACTTACAAATGTTATATTTGAGAACAGTTTTGTAATCCCGTATTAAAATTAAAGATTATTTGGGGAGAATAATTTATGTACACATGTTTTATCCATTTTTGATAAATATCTCCTCATTGAAAATAAATATATCTAATCCACTAAGAAAAAAACTGTATAGATAGATAACCTAGATCCTTTCTATCATTAACTTAATTATTTTAATTTCTTCTAATATCTCATACTTTCAAACAAATAGGTTAGCATTTTAATAATTAGAATTATTTTGTAATTAAAAAATTATACTATTCTTTTTCTACTAGTGTTAAAAAATAAACCAATAAAATGTTTTGTTTTGCATAACTAATTAATATCTAAATCTAATCATACTACTGTCATTTCAAAACAACTATACAAAAATCAATTTATAAGTTTTTCGTCATGTTTATTTTGTTTGTTGAGGCAACACAAGTTTTGCAACAAGCAACAATGAATGTAATAAGCAAGAGTTATATCTAATATGTTAAAATTTTATTCCCTATTCCCCAATTTTTTTTTACGATAAATGTTCTTCATTTAATTATTTGATTATGAAGGGCATACATATGAATTCTTATTTTTGTTATTATCATAAATAATATAATTATTATTGTTATTATTAGTTTTTAGCTCTGTGCGATGTGCATGCTATTTATAATTATTATTATATACAAAAAAATCGTATATACATATATATAAAATATGAAGTCAATACTGTCGTGCAAAATTTTATTTTACCAAAATTATTGTTGTTTATGAAATTTAAACGAAGATTGATTTGACGGGTTGATTCTTAATAAATGAAGATTGAATTTTTAGGTTACGCTTTAAGTTTTTACCCTCAGAGGGGGGTAAATTATTATAAACGTACTAGTGTTCAAGAGTCAATTCTTTTTTACATCTCATAAATTTTGATTCTTAACAGCGTATTCAATGAATAAATAAAATAATAATTTAAAATAACTTTTTTTTTTGCAATTAAAAATTTTTTAGGTCTACTAATTGTATTGGTCAAAAGGAAACAAATATTTTCAAATTATTAAGTTTTCACTTTTTAAAAATTGTAAATTAATTAATTTATGCCCACAATATTGTTGTTAATAATAAAAACTATTTTCATAATCCAACCTTTTTAAAAAAAAAATCAAAGGGGACCCAAAAAATTTTAAGCAATAAATTAAAACAAAATTAAAACCTTTTAGATCTGATGTTGGGGCCAACAGGTCAGCCCTATTATTGTTCTCCCTAAAAATGTAGCTAATAGAATAATCCATCTTGCAATTTCAATAATCCTTCTAACCAGCAGCAGCAGAGCCAAGAATTTTTTTAAGTGGAGGGGGGATGGTGGTTGAAAATTTAGTACTAGCATATCATTTTGTAAATTAAAGTAGAAAATTTAGTAGCAATATTTATTTTTGTTCAACATTAAGGAGAAACGATTAATAATAGTAATAAATTTTTAAAAGTTAAGGGGGGCAAACTTAATTAATATGCATATATTTGTAATTTTTAAAAATAATTCAAGAGGTAAAATAGCAATATTTAAAATTTTGGGGGCCAATTACCCCCCTTTGTCTCCATTTCCCTCAGCCCCTGCTTCTAACCCCCGGTTGCACTGCTCAAGGACACTCAATTTTCCTGGTAATAATCTGCACCCAAATGAGAGAATCTACTCAACTTTGAAACAACCCCTACTTTTGCAGATTTGAAGACCATGCCAAAGAGCTAAAACTTCAACTTTCATGAGAGCAAACCTCATAGCTATTTCCATTGTTGCCGGCGATTAATATAGTCGCCAGCCAGGCCACTTTGCTTTTTTGCTATCTCAACTAGCTGCTGTGCTAGGCATCTAAACGAAACTCAAACTAGCACAACTCCACCTATTCACTGCCGTTCAAAACCATTACCCACCCATATTCAATTCCGTATGAAACAAACACCACTCCACTCCGTCTCTTTCAAAACACCAAACCTCTTGTTCACCAAATACCATGCAGGTCCGTCTAAATTTCTTCCTTTTAACATTTCTGACCACACCAAAATCAACTATTTACTTCACCCATATCTCACCAGTACCAAACTTCAAATATAATAGTCCCACAAAAACCTTTCTGCTCATTGTTTATTTTCATAATCAGGTTCCATTTTCCAGGTTTTCTTTTTCTTTGCATCATGAGTCAATATGTGATGGTATAATATTGATGTGTTATAAGGTTAATTTATTTATTGGAATAATGTGGAGTAGTGGAGAAAGCAATGGGATATATTTGTTTATTATGATGGGTGATGGAACAAATGAATGGTTATATATATAGAGGAGAAATTTACTTATGTGTGAAAAAGTTTACTCTCTGAGGAAGTGAAAAGGATTTGTATTATTAAGCTTAATTACAAATGAAGGAGTTCGTGCCTATTTATAGGCAACATGAGTTGGTTTAAAACATGTGGTCATTAATTACTTCATGTTCTAGTAATTTCTTTATTAACTTCATTATTATCCACTTATTTGTCCATACAAATCTAAAGAGCTCTAATTCTAGATTATACAAATAGTTTGTAGAAAATTCTAGAGAAATGTGCAGCATTTTCATCACTCCTCCTTGGTGCACATTTCGATAACCCCGATCATATCTCGTAGAAGTTCGAACTTCCCTCTTGGTAGTGCCTTCGTGAATATGTCTGCTAATTGTTCTTCTGTCCTGCAGTATTTGAGTTGTATCTCTTTGTTAGTTTCAGCTTCTCAGATGAAGTGATACTTAATGCCTGTATGTTTGGTTCTGCTATGAAATACTGGATTTTTCGCCATTGCTATAGCTGACTTGCTGTCACAGTAGATCTCTATGGCCTCTTCTTGCAACTCCCCCATATCTTCAAGTATGTGTTTTAACCAGATAGCTTGGTTTGTGGTCATGGCTGCTGCGATATACTCTGCTTCAGCTGATGATTGTGCAACTGTTGCTTGCTTCTTTGATGCCCAAGAGAATATTCCTGAGCCAAGAGTAAATGCATAGCCTGAAGTGCTCTTCATGTCGTCTATAGATCCTTCCCAGTCACTATCTGTGTATCCATGCAACCTTGTGTTAGGCGTGGATCCATACCATATGCCATAGTTCTTAGTTCCGTGTAGGTATCTAAGTACTCTTTTAGCTGCTCCATGGTGAACTTGACTTGGACTCTGCATGAATCTTGATAACAGGCTTGTCGCATACATGATATCTGGTCTTGTAGTCATCAGATAAAGTAAGCTTCCAATGAGACTCCGATAGACTGAGTTGTCAGCATGCGGTGTGCCGTCTTCTTTTTTGAGTGCTTTGTTATTGTCTAGTGGTGTTGCTACTGTCTTGCATCCATTCATCTTGAACTTCTTTAGAAGACTTTCTGTATATTTCGTTTGGGAGATGAAGATCCCATCTTCTTTTTGAATTATTTCTATTCCGAGGAAATAGTGCATTAGACCTAAGTCGGTCATCTCAAACGTTTTCATCATGACCTCTTTGAAGTCCTCAATCATCTTCTTATTGTTTCCTGTGTAAATAAGATCATCAACATATAAGGAGACAATAAGAGTGTCGTCTGTACCCTGGGTTTTAATGTATAGTGTTGGCTCGCTTTTGCTCCTCCTGAATCCTTGGTCTATAAAGTAACTATCAATTCTACTGTACCAGGCTCTTGGAGCTTGTTTTAGTCCATACAAGGCCTTCTTCAACTTTAGAACCTTGTCTTCTTGTCCTTGAACCACAAACCCTTGAGGTTGCTCCACGTAGATCTCCTCTTCAAGGCAGCCATTTAAGAAAGCTGACTTTACATCTAGTTGGTAAATCTTCCATTTCTTTTGTGCGGCAAGTGCTATCAACACACGTATTGGGTCGAGTCGTGCAACTGGAGCAAATGTCTCGTTGTAATCGACTCCGAACTGTTGCGAGTATCCCTTTGCAACTAGTCTTGCCTTATGCTTTTGTATTGAGCCACCGGGATTAAGTTTTGTCTTGTAGACCCACTTTACTCCTATGACTTCTTTCTCTTGAGGAGAGTTTACTAGTTCCCATGTCTCGTTCTTCTTAATCATTTTTATTTCTTCTTTTATAGCTTTTCTCCATACTTCTTGCTTTGAGGCTGCTTCAAAACTTTCTGGTTCTATGATGGTTAAGTTGCATGTCTCGTAAATCTCAGATAGGGGTCTTGTTTTTCTCTGTGGTGACTCCGGAGAGGAATCTTCAGCTTGTCCTGACTCTTGTGTTCTTTCTTGAGTTGGCGATCTAGGTTGATCATTCACTTCTTCAACTTCTTATTGTGGCAGTTATGGTACGTTGATGTTGCTTCTCTCAACCTCTTCAGTCTTCCAGTTATATGCAGCACTTTCATCAAATCTTACGTTTCGGCTGATGATGAGCTTCTTTGTTTTTAAATTATAGACTCGGTAGCCTTTTGATTGAGTACTATAGCCCAAGAAAATTCCTTTTTTTGTCTTTTCATCCAGTTTGCTTCTTTTTTCTTGTGGAATATGGACATAACAAATGCAACCGAAGACTCTGAGATGCTTTGCAGATGGCTTGCGTCCACTCCAAGCTTCAACTGGTGTCATGTTTTGAACAGCTTTGGTTGGACATCTATTTAACAAATAGACTGTAGTGTAGAATGCCTCTGCCCAAAAGCATTTTAGAAGACCTTTCTCTATCAGCATTGCCCTTGCCGTCTCCATCACAGTTCTATTTTTCCGTTCAAATACGCCATTTTGTTCTGGTGCATATCCTACGGTGAGTTGATGCTCCACACCTTCATCTTCACAGAACTTGTTAAACAAATTAGACGTGGATTCTTTGCCTTTGTCACTTCTTATTGTTTTGAAGCAGTAGCCACTTTGTTTTTCGACGTAGGATTTGAATTTTTTGAAGATTTCATAGACTTACAATCTTTCACGCAAGAAATAAACCCATGTCATTCTTGTATAGTCATCAATAAAGAGAATGAAGTACCTATTTTGTTTAAGTGATGGAGTACGCATTGGACCGCAGATGTCTGTGTGGACTAGCTCTAGTGGCTCTTTGGCTCTCCAAGCATTTCCTGATGGAAATGGTTGTCGATGTTGTTTACCAAGCAGACATCCTTTACAAACGTCGCTGATCTCATTAATTGTTGGAAGGTCTCGCATCATGTTCTTCTGGTGAAGAATCTTCAATCCATGGAAATGGAAGTGGCCCAGCCTTCTATGCCACAACCAGGACTCGTCCATTTGTGCCTTCAATGCTACGTCACTTGTATATCTCCATTGTATAGGAAAACATCTATTTTCCCTCATTTTGATTTTTGCAATTTCAAGGGATTTATCTTGCTTATCATAAATAATGCAAGAATCTCCCTCAAAATGTAGAGAGTATCCTTTCTCCATCATCTGACCGACACTAAGAAAATTTTGGTCAATGTTAGGGACGAGGAGTACATCATTGATGTATCTCTTCCCTTTTCTTGTGTCAATGGAAATGGTGCCTTTGCCTGTTGCCTCCATGAAATCGCCATTTCCAATCTTGACTTTTGTCTTGATTTTATCAAGACTAAAGAAGATAGTTTCATTTTTTGTCATGTGGTTGCTACAACTGCTGTCTAGATACCAGGTATCTTTCCCTTCTTCTGATGTCGGTTTGCATACATAGAATAAATAATTTTCTTCATTTTTTTCTTCTATGAAATTAGCTTGATGAGTTTTCTTCAATCTGCAAGCATTTTCAACGTGCCCAAATTTTTTACAATTTTGGCACTGTGGTTTTCCTTTAAACCAGCAATCTTTCTCTAAGTGGCTTTTTCTTTTGCAAATACCACAAGAAGGGTACTTGCCATTATTTTCTGTTTGTTTTCCTTGAGTGTTCTTACTTCTAAAATTTTCATTTGACTTTCTACCACCTTCTTTTGGTTTAATAGGCCGCTGATTTATTTTAGACTGAAAGGCATTTTCAGTGATGTTTTCATTTCGCCTATTAGTCTTTTTTCATGTGCTTTAAGGGAGCCCATTAACTCTGTTGATGATAGAGTTTCTATATCCTTGGACTCTTCAATAGCAGAGATTATTGTATCATATTTTTCTGTGCAACTAATTAATATTTTTTCAACTATTTTCTTGTCAGAAATGGTTTCTCCATAGGCTCTCATTTGATTAACTATTTCTTTTATTCTGGAATAATAATCTTTTGCTGTCTCATTATCTTTCATTTTTATATTTTCAAAATCTCTTCTAAGAGTTTGTAATTTGACGGTTCGTACCTTCTTGGTTCCTTGAAACTCCTCCTGCAATGTGTCCCATGCTTCTTTCGCCGTTGTTGCACCCATGATTCGTGGAAAATTTCATCTGCCATAGCTTGCTGGATGGCGAAGAGTGCTTGTGAATCTTTTTGTTGATTCTCTTCAAGCGTCTTCTTTTGATTAGTTGAGAGTGTGTAGGTGTCCTCCAGAATATCAAATCCTTCTTCAACAATTTTCCATAGATTTTGAGAGCAGAAGTAAGTCCTCATTTTGATGGACCAAAAATCATAATTTTCTCCATGGAAAATTGGAAGAGGAATAGAGGGACGGTTGGAATCTGCATAAGTGATAATGTAAAAATACTACGCCTGATAAATGATCGAACAAAGCTCTGATACCACTAATGGTATAATATTGATGTGTTATAAGGTTAATTTATTTATTGGAATAATGTGGAGTAGTGGAGAAAGCAATGGGATATATTTGTATATTATGATGGGTGATGGAACAAATGAGTGGTTATATATATAGGAGGAGAAATTGACTTATGTGTGAAAAAGTTTACTCTATGAGGAAGTGAAAAGGATTTGTATTATTAAGCTTAATTACAAATGAAGGAGTTCGTGCCTATTTATAGGCTACATGAGTTGGTTTAAAACATGTGGTCATTAATTACTTCATGTTCTAGTAATTTCTTTATTAACTTCATTATTATCCACTTATTTGTTCATACAAATCTAGAGAGCTTTAATTCTAGATTATACAAATAGTTTGTAGAAAATTCTAGAGAAATGTGCAGCATTTTCATCAATATGAATTCTTCTCGATGGGTTCCATGGATTCGTTTTCAAACTTAAGTCGGAAGTCCAACTCTAATTATCTGACACCATTGTTGATTGTCCGGCATGATTACCATCCGGTGCGAGGTCCGGCAAGTCATGGATGCCATTTGGGGTGAGTGAGATCCAACATGACTGAGATTTTGTATGATTGACGTCCGGGGCGAGATTCGGTATGGCTAAGGTTCGGGTCCGGCACGACGGAAGTCCAGCTCTAGTTGTCTAACTCAGGTGAGTAGGTCCGGCTCTGGTTGTCCGACATGAGGGAAGAGGTCTGCTTTGACTATTCGGTTTGAGTGAGGAGGTTGGCTTTGATTGTCTGGCACAAATGAGGATTTTGGCTTTGCACGCTGGTCTGGATGTATATACATTTACTTCCTCCTTCAAACTCATGGTGGTACGAAGAAACCAACTTGATTTTTTTTAGGCGGTGTATATGGGTGATGCGTTTAGTTGGTGATGGCCTTGTTGGATCGTGACAGTACGTATCTGTGTAGTAGGATTTTGGCAAATTAGGCCGTGGTTAGGCTAGGTTCAAAGGTGGGTTGCTACTGCAGTAGGTTGGGGTGGAGTTATTTGATGGTATTAAAGTAATATGACAAGGAATTAGTGGCTTTGTTTAGGATAGGTTATGGTGGTTTTGGTTTGCCGGAAGAGTATGGCACTACGGCGGCGAAGGTGGTCCAGCGGGTGACAATATTTGTCGCTCACTGGCAATAGCAACATTGTGATTAAAAACTCATAATAAGTTGGAAGAAAACTCAGAATAAGTTGGAAGATCTTAATCCTCTGATACCATATTAAGATTATAAAAAAGAGAGATATTATTAAATTGATTGTATAAAACTATTACAGTAGAGACCTTTTATATAAGGTTATGAGAATGATACAAATAAGGAAAATATAAAATATAGACAACAACTTAGAAATTTATAAATTGCTAGTCAATTCTTATAAATGACAACTGTATGAATGATAACTAGCAAATATATATATATATATATATATTATATGTTAACAAAAAAGCAACCGCCCAAATGGCTAATATTGTAACATTTTCCCTAAGGTGAGATGGAAAACTTTTATTATAAACTAGAAGGATTAAATTTTAGATGTGTGCACAATTAAATGAAAACATAAGGATAAATTAACAAACTGAACCAAGCTTCAATTTACCTTTGATATTTGTAGAAAATGTAATCGAAGTGCAGTCGGAAATTGTTATATCTTTTTTTTTTTGTTTGGTTGTTAAATTCGACTTTCCAACTATTGGTTGATTTCAATTGTAAATGATAAATTAAAGAAATACATATTTTTCTAATTTTGATTGTTCTTTCAATATTTAAATTGATGAAAGTGTTGATATAGTATATTTACATGAGAGATTCAAGATTCCCACCCTCTCTTAGGCCAAATTCAATTATCTATTTGGCACCTTCAATTTGAAGACCTTGGGAATGCAATTTAAAGCTCGTTCGGAGAGAAGCAAATGAATGTAATGATGCATATGCTAAATTGGGGCATGGAATTGAACTAGCTGATGTAGTTTTTGATTCCCCTCCTTCTATGTTACCCTATCATGTATATTTCTATCTTGTTTGTTATTTTTTTCTATTTTTTTTGGACTTAAGTGCTTTGAATGAGTAACAAAAAAAATAAAAAAAAAATTACTATGACTATTAAAAGGACATTGCAAATAAGAGAAACTCCAAAGTGAGTACAACATTAAGTTTTTTTGAGAGAGAATGAAATTTTGGGGTAGATTGAAGCTTTCTACAAGAAGAAAAAAAATGGAGAGTGAGAAATAAAATTAAAGAGGAAAAAAAGGTTAATTGAGAGAAAGAGAAATATTATTTAACTAAGTTGGATTAAGTTAAGAATTGCAAAGTATTTATTCCCATCTAATTTTGCCCATATCTAAAATTTAACCATATATTAAATATATTCTATCTTTTTATATATTTTGTTTTAAGAAAAAATCATATTTGAGAACTCTACATTCACTAATACACTTTTAAAATTTAAATTTAAATTAAAAATTATTTGGGAGAGTAATTTATGGGGCACAATTTTCATAAATATCTCATCGTTCAAATAAATCTAAACTACTTGTGTACGTATAAATCTTGTAAACAACAACCCAAATGCTTTCTATTAGTGATTGATAACTTCCTTGTTTTAATTTCCTCCCATACCTCATAAATTGAAACAAATGGTTTGGTTTGGCATTTTAATTCTTCTAAAAATTATACTATTCTTTTACTACTGGTGTTAAAAATATATTAAACCAATTTTTTCGTTTTTTTTTCTTTCTAGCTAATTCATATCAAAAACTAATTATGGTATGGCAGTTTTCTAAACAACTATACAAAAGTCAATTTATAAGTTCTTGTCACATAGATTTTGTTTGCTGTGAGACAACACAAGTTTTCCAACAAGCAACAATGAATGTAACAAGCACGAGTTTATGAGTTTACGTTTAATCGTATGTTTTAGAGGGAATAAAAATTCCCCACTGAGAAACATTTTTTTTAGAGTTCAATGATTATCATTGATAGATGGTGTGTGTATATACTATTGGTGGGAAAAATATATCTGGCCACAAATTTCACCACTAAAACTATGGCACAAATTTTTTTTACTCTGGCAGAAAAAATTTGGAGTTGGCGTCAAACGAAATGGTAGTATTAGTGGGGTCATTTTTTAATTCCCCACTAAAAGTGATATATGCACCTTCCTTATTCATTAGTTTTAGAACGAATTTTTACCCAAATCTAATATGAAACTGGTGTGATTAATCTCATATATGGTAAGAATTTATAATATTTTATGGTAGTGATCAGAATCTATTAAACATGTTGATTATCAAATATATCTGATATGGAGATATACCAATCTGACTCATACATGTTTACAATATATTTGATCCCATTCGACATATATTTGTATATATATGTATATAGTTATATGTACTTGTACATAATTTTTCAATATTGGAATATGCTTGGGTATTCATATCGGATATCCCCTCTGGATCACAAATAGAATTGGTATGCTATATTGTCAATCCAATCAGACTTTGATATAACAGGGTTTGGTACGATCTATATTTTATTCGTCGATATATTTTAAATAAATAATAAGACTATTAATTAAAGAAAGGAAATACTACTCAAGGTCAGAGTAAGTCCATCAAGTTGACACAAACTTTACAATCAGGATTAGAATTATCAGAATCACACATTACATGATAACATGACACAAAGTTATAAACTAATGAGTGGTTTACAAGAGTTTAGCTGGTTTCTTAACAAATTCGAGTTGTAATTATTGGATTCGCCTATTTGATACGAAATGATACTGAATCGATTATCTCATTCCAAAATTTACATGGCTACATAGAAGTATTAGATACAGGCTACTTGTACATAAAAGGAAGGTTTACACGAGTTTACGCTTAATGAATTCAGGTCACTAGCTCAGTAGACTAGTTAATTTTTTTAACATTTTTTAATAAAACTAATATTTATTAAATCAATAAAGAATTGGTATATATTTTAGGATTATAAATGCTTATCCCTATCTTTTTTAATAATTTTATTCTTCATATCTTTATATCTCTCCTGGAAACTTCAACTTGAAGCAATTCTCATTGGTTATAATCTCTCCACCTTTACTGATGGCTCTCCATCACCACCGGCAACCACAACAACCACCGATAACAAAAGTATTCCTAACCCGACACACCAAACTTGGCTTCGTCAAGACAAACTAATTTTTGGTGTTCTTGTTGGCAATTTCACCCCTTCAATTATTCCTTTTATTTCTCAAGGACAAACATCTCAAGACATAAGGCTCATTCTTGCCAACACCTATGCCAAACCTTCCCGCGGTCATATCAAACAAATCAAGGATCAAATTAAAAATATCGTCCAGGGCTCTCATAAGATTTTTGAGTATATGCAAACTCTCAAAAGCGATGCCGATGAACTTGCCACACTTGGCTATGGATGATGAATATTTCATCGAGAAGATTCTGGATGGCCGGACTAAATAACGATTGCAAGCCCATAGCTGATGTTATCAATGGAAGGGTAACTTTTTTTTTCCTTTGATGAGCTCCATAAAAATTGATAAATAAAGAATTGTCCTTACGACTTCAATAATCTAGTTCCTCCCCACTACCGGTAACTGTAAATGTGGCTCATACCCGTCAACCTTCACAGTAACTAGACCCCAATGCATCAACTGACGTGGTCTACTCCCCCACCTCTGCCATTGCACCACTCTACTAGAGTCTTTCCCACCCCTTCCGATGCTTACTCGGGCCCTAGCCCCTTTCTGGCTCTTAATTAATGGTGTCCCATACAAGGGCACACTGTCCTCCAGTGCTCTCAGTTTCGTCAAGTATATTCGAATGTGCAACCTCCGCCAAATCCTTGCAGCAACTCCAACTGGCTCCAACATTCCCAGAATACGACTCCTCTGCCTCTTTGGCAACCTCGTGCACATACTACCATAGTCAACACCACCTCTGAGTACCCTAGCTGGCTCCTCGATAGTGGTGAATCTCATCATGTCACTACCGACTTGAGCAATTTCTCCATATAATGGTCATGATGATATAATTATTGGCGATGGCATGGGTCTCCCCATAACTTAGACTGGTTCAAAAAATAATTCCACTCGATCCCACACTTTCACTTCACAAAATATTACGTGCGTTCCTACGATGAAAAAGAATATCATTTCTATTTTACAATTTTGTAAGTCTAACCATGCTTCCATTGAATCCACTTCGTTTCAAATGAAGGATCAATTTACGGGGGCAATCCTTTTGTAGGGTCGGACCAGAGATGGTGTGTATGAGTGGCTAGTATCTTCAGTCAAGACTTCTCGACTAGTTGCATTTTCAAGTGTGAGGACCACTTCGTCCGAGTGGCATCATTGTTTAGGTCATCTGTCATCCTCTATTCTTTGACATATCATTTCCAATTTTCATTTAGAGTCATAGAGTCCATTATCTTCAACTTTCAATTATAATGCATGTTAATGCAATAAAAGTCACAAATTGCCTTTTTCAGCTTCCACTATTATTTCCAACCCTCCACTTTAGCTTATTTTCTCTGATCTGTGGACCTCTCCTCTTCACTACGTTGATTTATTTAAATACTACGTAATTTTTGTTGACCACTTCACTAAATACATATGGCTTTATCCCCTAACAAGAAAATTCCAATCTTTGATGTCTTTGTTAAGTTCAAGTCCTTGTGGAAAATCATTTCAAACTAAAATTTGTCACATTCTACTGTGACAATGGGGGTGAATATCAAGCTTTTACCAGTTTCCTCACTACAAATGGGATATCCCATCTCACATCTTCTCCACATACACCTGAACATAATGGGTACTCTGAACAACGTCACCGTCATATTGTCGAAACACGTCTGTCTCTTCCCTCCCACACGTCCATACCTTTGTCTTGCTGGTCGAGCTTATGCTTTCTCCAAGCATATTACAACACCTTTTGTAACTGCTCGTCCACTCATTCTTCATTATGGCGCTGCTCTCTCCAATTCATCAGAATACTGGACCATCGTGGGTAGTTTAAAGTATATGTATCTTACTCACCCTGACATTGCCTACTCGGCAAATTAATAAGGTGTCTCAGTTCATGCACTGTCTTACACCACTAATCACTAAAACGCGGTTAAGCGACTTTTACATTATCTATGTGGTGCAACGAATCATGGACTAATTCTTCATCACCATTCTCTTTTATCACTTCATGCATTTTATGATTCTGATTAGGCTATGACAAAGACGACTACACTTCTACTAGTGCATATCTTGTTTATCTTGGATATAATCCCATATCTTTGATGTGCGAAGAAAGTGGTATAACTTATCATGCTAATTTATAATTTACAAAGCGTGTATTATTACTAATTTTATATTTTTAATAGTTTCTTAGGTGTTAGAAAAGAATTTAGAAAAGATTGAGAAAAATAGAGAAATTAAAGATTGTGAAGCCGTGCACAGTGCCGAGCATACCTTCTTCTCTCTTATTTATTTTATTTCTCTTTCCTTCTTTGGCTTTTACATTAATTCGAAAACTTGAAGATTGAAAGTTTATTTTTATTATTCAATTAATTTCATACCGAGTAAGTTTCTTTTAATTTTATTTGCTATTTAATTTTATTTATGCTAGTGTAAATTTGTGCTAGGGTTATGATGAGTATATTTAATTGATTCTACCAATTTACTGCTTTAATGTTGAATACAATTCTTCCTATTTATGCTTATTTTTATTGATAAAAATAAAGTTGGATTTTCATTATTTTTTGTTTGATTCACCTTATGATCTATTGAGAGTGGATATGGGGTATGTTTTGACGGATCTAATGAGTGTTTTGACTTTATACATAAGTTTGGCCGTGAAAGAATTATAATTGGATTTTATTAACTAATTAATGATTTTATTTTCCACATCTAGTACAGTCGAGAGACCAAATTAGTGCTAGATAAGAGTAGACTTTATGCGTATGAATACTTAGGAAGATGATATTAAATATATGATTTCGAAACCCTAGTCAATTAATTCATTGATTTTACTCTTTTACTTAATATTATTTAATTCTTTAATTTACTTGCTTAGCTTTATTTTATTTGTTTGATATTTTTTCCATAAAACTTTTCTAACTAGATTAGGAGTTTAGTGAAAAATTAACAAAATAATTATAAAACATAATGTTTGAGTCCTTGTGGAATCGACCTCGCTTATACACTATACTATAAACTGATTCGTGCGCTTGCGAGTATTTAAATTTATCACGACAACCTTGTAGCTCAAAGACACAACGAACTGTTGCCAAATCATCCACTAAAGCTTAATAGCATTCTGTAACAGCCATGGCTACTGAGATCAGTTAGATTTGCTCTTTTTTATCCAAATTTGGTTTTCTTTTACCCATTCAACCTGTTATTTACTATGCACTACACCAGAATCAGTGATTTGTGACTGCCAAAAACAGTCATAAAGACCATTTGTGACTGTTTTTGACTGTCATAAATAACACTGTGACAAGTTTTTTTGTGACAGTCAAAAACTGTCACAATCGGGCTTTGTCACTGTCATGAAGAGTAGCCTTGGATGGTCATAAAGTATAAGTTAATGACTGCTTTGTGACAATCATGGACTGTCACAATGTACAAAATTGTTACTGTCAATAACTGTCACAATTAACAAAATTATGACTGTTAATAGCAGTCATAATTTGTGATGGAGCATTGGTATTTTTATAAATTTGTGACCGTTAATAACAGTCATAAGTTCGTGGAAAAACAATTGTAGCTATTGCTTTGTCACTGTTTTTGACAGTGACAAACAATGGAATTATTTAAAAAAAGAAAATAAAATACTAAAAAACTGATTTTTTTTCCCACTAAAAATATAATATAATTGCAATCTAGATGTTAGCAATCAATCACATATATCAAAGCAACAATCAATCATATTACCAAGCTAATTTGCAAGTCCACAAAAGCTAGCTTGTACTACCAAAAACATTAAATACATATTAGTATGCCTATATTATTCTACACCGCTTGGTCCTACCGGTGATGGTGATGGTGGTAGGAGTGCAAGTGGCTGCTGTTGTACTCGATTATCGCCGCAATCTCGTTGACCCACGCAGTAACATGAAGGACCAAGAAATAGGCAGTCAGCTTCCATCAACAATTAAGCCTGCATACGCATGTAGAGAAAACAAAAATGTAAGCAGCTAATCACACCAGCAATTGACTAGTACCATACCAACACATCGACTTTTTTGTTTTAACAATGAAAAAAATATGTACGCATATACACACATTTACCTTTAATTCAGCAGAAGCCAAGAAATATTCTATAACTAGTTAGCAACACGCACGAAGCATGGGCAAGTTGCAAACTTAATTTTTTCAATCTAATACATATGTCTCCGCTAGAGACCTTTTATGCGCAGAACACAAGAAAAAAGGGAAAATTAAAATTGTATTGTTAAATAACAGAGAGATTGAGAGAACATAAGGTAAAATTGTATCAAATAAAATTGCATGCGACAATCTAATCAACAACAGAGAGGAAGACAATGATCAAATGAGCTCTTAGAAGAGTCCTAATTAAATATGTTTATTGGAATCATATAGCAGCTAATGAACTGGATATATATACAGATATACACAATCTAGTTATTGGAATAATATATTATATAGATACAACCTAACAGCATTTGGAGATAAAACTTTTTTTGTTCATTGTAAATAAATCTGAACCATTAATTGAAATCCTAAAATTAAAATCATCACCTTCCGAGTCATAGCAAACAGTGCACACGCACATGTATATATACAATATATATATACAGAGAGAAAGATAATGCACTAAGAAACCAAATGTAGAACACATTATAATTAATGGAACAATAAAACAAGCAGCAACTACTTACCAGTACACCTATATAAACTTGAGATGCACTTATTATCCTGTTGAGGACATAACTTTGGTGGCCTTGAAATCATAAAACCAAACTTTAAAAATAACACACCACGTGCATAAGTAAGATTTAAATTAAAATCCATATAATTTGTTTTTGAGTTTCAGACTTTCTCCTCTTTCAAATAAATAAAAAAGAATATATCTAGAACTTTTTATTAATTTTTGCAGTAAAATTTTCAAATACGAAATTTTTGAAGAAAAGCCTTTTTTTATTGTACATTACCGGCCAGGTTGTTTGAGTGAAATTGGTGAAAAAGTTGCAAACAATGTTCATTATTTTGTTAATTATGTGTTTTTGAAGTAACTAATAAAAGTATCGGATACATGATTAAAATATCTGACATACCGAATATATGCTAGAAAGGTTTTATTAATTTTTTTTAACAAATACATTTTCTAGTTAAACACTATGTATCCAAGAGCATCCATAGGGTATATCAAACACACTCACTATGCATAAAGACGAATAACCACATAATAAGACTCCTTATATAGTAAAACTAACCTTTTAAAGGTTAAATCTGCAATAAATATAAAAAGTTAAGACTCATATTAATAGAACATGTGTCTACAAAATTTCAGATTTAGTAAGATACCCCTTACACCTACAAAAACATATGTACTTTGACCAGCAACATACTTGTATCAAAAAACAGCATAGCTAGAATTAGACTATAACAGGCCTAAACCTTAAATATCCAAGTTCTAATTGGGTTTGGTAACTAATATGGAAAATAATTGAGTTCCATGGAACTGTTTTCCATGGAAAAGAAAAACCTAGTGTGAAGGTGGTTTCTCAATTACATCAAAAATAGGAAAATTAGGCTAAAGCAAGTTGTACAATTGAAATTAGTTACATGGAAAATAATGCAATCAAACACCGCTAAAAATTGAAAACGTGATATTTTGAGCATTTTCCATGGAGAAAAGTTGTTTATCATCCAAGTGCATCTTACGGTTAATGAGAAATATACTACAAGATACATAGTGTAGACGGGCCCTCCCGGCCCTCACTACCTCCTTCAAAGTTAATTTATTTGGCCGTAAACAAAACAAATTGGCCAAAAGGATTCATTGGCTAACTCTAAAAAACTGGAGTTTAGTCGTATTGTTAACATATGCCACTCAATATAGAATATTTAATTTAAGGATAGTAGCAAGTCTAGACTAATTATGGTAAACCAAATCGATCAAATACCTAAATAAATGATTGCAAAAAAAATAATTACCAGAGCATTTAAGATCGTGAATCGTGATGTTTCTGTTTCAAAATAAGCTCGTCTAATTTCAACAGTTTTTCCCTGCAAATTACACATTAAATGAAAGACAACTGAACATAAGTTCCAGTATATATTTTATGCATTCAATCACCAAAAATTCAACCAATTGGAATAACAAGAAATAAAGATGAAGAATACCTTAGCCCTTTCCTCTTCATTGGTATCCGTAATACCATATACCTATCACAAAATAACTAAAAAAAAACAGAGGTTAACAGGCACAAGTTTAACTAAAATCACACGCATAGAAACATCTCTGAAGTCTTAAACACAAAGATTTGCATCTGCCAATGACTATGCATAATGAACAGAGTTTACAACTTATACACATGATACCACATTTAGTTCTTAATTACAAGTAACTTCTCATGGTTTCCTCCTATTAGAATCTACTGCTTCTTAAAAACCATACCTTTATATCATAAATTGCTAGTCTACTAGGCAAAAAATTAAGATACCTTGTTTACAACGAATCTGAGATCTGAAAATCCCCTAAATCTGAGGTATTTTGCAGCGAATCTAAGAGTAGAAACCCCATAAAGATAGAGTGTGTGTGATTATAAGCCCAATCTGAGATACTTCGCAATCAATCTAAAAACAAACCCCAAATCTAAGACACTTCATTGTCAACTCGAAAAACCCCAAGTCTAAAATATAAGAGTGAAGGAATCGGAGTGAGAGTAAACAAAAAAAAATGACATATAGGGTTCCATTGGAGTGAATCGGAGTGAGAGCGGCGTGGTGATAGATCTAGAGGGAGATCGAGAGATTATAAGGCCATCTCCAATGGTGTTTCTACCCAAGCAAATTTCTATGATAGAAATGAATAATAGAAAAAATCTTCTCCAATGGGCATTTCTATCTCTATTTCTATCCTAGGTGGAAGTCTATTGGGATTGGGAATTTCTATCACCATTTCTACATGTAGAAATGGTGATAGAAATTCTCTATGTGACATGGCAAATTTTCATTGGTTGTTGTACACCCACTAATTCTCTCTCTTCATTAAATAGGGGACAAAGTAAGGAAGAAATTGAACAATAGAAATCACCATTGGAGATCATATTTTCTATCCTTCTACACCAATATAAATATATTGCCAATAGATATAGAAATATTATAAAATAATATTGACACATAGGATAGAAATGCAAAAATAGAGAACACCATTGGAGATGGCCTAAGAGTGATAAAATAGTGATATAGGTTTTGTGAAATATGTATTTATAAATGGAAGCCAACGATGTCGTTTTAATTAAAAATTACTACTGTTGACAACCGTCACAAATTTGGGACAAGAATTGGGTAAATTATCACAGCTATCAACTGTCATAATTTAAACAGTAACTGCTACAAGCAGCGACAAAATAAAAAAAATTTATTACTGTCACTAACAGTCATAATTATTTAATATTATATCTATTCTTCCTTTGTGACTGTCTTTGACAGTCATAACCATTGTGACTGCTATTGGCAGTCATAAAGCTAGCGAAATTAATAGTCACAATTTGGCATTTTTTGTGTAGTGATGACAATGTTGGTGCCATGCATCTTTGTGCAAACTCAGTATTTCATTCTCATATGAAAACATATCACTTTGGATTATCATTACATTCGTGATCATGTACAAAATGGCGCTCTTCGTGTGGCACATTTTTCTTTAACGGATCAATTAGTAAATGCTCTCACCAAACCACAGCCATGCACTTGTTTTCTCGATCTTCAAGCCAAGATAGGACTCTCCTCGTGGAGCTCCATCTTCCAAAGGCATAATAGAGAAAAGAGTCATTGATCATACTGTTGTATCAATTATGAGCTGTAAATATTCTTGACATTAATTTCCTTTTGTAATTTAGGTAGTTTTTAGCTGTCAATTGTCGAAATTGTTAAATGTATCTTCTATATAAGCTCACACTGAAAAATGGGAAGCTATGCCATAATTTCTTCAATCTTCTCTTCTTTCTATTACTTTATATTACCATGTTCTTAATTCTCACTGCCGAAATCTTTGACACGCAGTTTTTTTTGTTTTTTTTTTAAAAAAGGTAGAATGTCTCCTTACTACTTTTTTATCTTAAAAATATTTTGGTTCTAAAGTTTGACTAATTATTTCTATTTTTAATAAAATATTTAACTATAAGTCAATACTTATTTTTAGTTTAAAAGAAATGATACACGTTTGAGAGAGAGATACATGTTCATAATACACGTGCATTCGCATTACTACCTTCCATCCACTGGAAGAAAAAGAGCCTTTTGTGACGGGTAAAAAACCATCACAAAAGATTAAAATCCTTTACAAAAATGCACTTGTGACGTGACGACTTTACTACAGTTTTCGAAGCGTCACAAGTTAGGTCGGTGACAGCAAAATCCGTAAAAAATACTTTTTGTGATAGATTTGTGGCGGTTTTGTTGTTGTTACAAAAAACCTATCATTTTTGCCAATCTATTGTCACAGTCTATTTGTAACGACTTGAAGTGTTACTTATATTGTTATTGTGGCAACAATTGTCGTCACAAATATGTAACTTTGACTGTCACAAATAGTGTATTTGTGACAATTTATTCTCTTTACAAATAAACATGTAGTATATTAGTGACCGCTTGTTAGCCATCACAAAAAGTGTTGTGCCCTGTTTGTGGCAACTTATATTAGCCGTCACAAAAAGTGTTGAGCAGCGTCACAGCATTACTGCATTGCCCATCTGATATTTAAATGTTGTTATTATTAAAATTTCAATTACAACAAACCAATTGAACACGAATAAGGCAAAACTGAATAACGTCAACTAAATCATCTCCATTACATAATCTAAACCAAGCTAAAATACAATATCGAAAAGTATTATCTAAGGAATATATCATATTGTTCAATATCAATCCAAACTTATAAAAGAGTGCAACAACATATAGTCTAAAGCAAATTAAATCATTGTCTATATCTTCTAAATTTTTTTTTCTAAAAAGAAGCCTATTGTAGTAATCTTGCTTGTACAACCTTCGTTCCCCCTCATTCAATTCCTAAAACATAAGAGGGGGAGTGTTATGAAGCATAAAATAGCTTAAAGTAATATATGCAAGATTAAACTCTTGAAAAAAAAAAGTATATTGATCCATGTTTACTAATTAAGCACTACATCGGATCTCACAAAGTTGAGCATTAGGGGGACTTTGGGCATTTATAATATTATTGTGAAGTTGAGCAACACTATTCAAAAACAAATAAATAATATTCCTTATAGTACATTATAAGTGTATATAGATATTTTGAAGTGTACCATTTTAATTGTAAAATACACTAACCTCGCGAGAAAAGCTTTCGTCTAGGTCAAGGTCTTGGCGGTGAACACTAGATGAAGTGGGAATTGAACCTATGTGTATACAATTTGAATTATCATTATAAATATAAATATTTTGAATGTAAATTATGATATATATGTGACATAAATAAATTTACATTGCCGATGCTAGATGGGCCTTTTTCACCATACAACTCCACTAGAACTTCATCCAGAATGGAAGCTCGCATAGTCGTCATATATAGCTTCTTTAATTCTTCGATTGATCTCTGCATCATGCTCTCTAATTAGTTGATCGAGCTTTGTGTTGAACTCTGTTCTAGTTCTCCTTGTGTATCTTGTTGAACTTATCTTCTTTAGTACTGTTTCCTTTGCCAAAAACAACTTGCGGGGTGACACCTTTTCCATAAGTTTGCACACACCCATGCCCATCGGGGTGATACCTTTTAATTCTCATACTTTTCTGCGTATTTCTAGTCCCAAATATTTCTTCGAGTTAGGATTTCTTTTAGCAAGCCACATAAGAAATTTGCTACTACATGTATTTCTTCACACTGTTAGAAGGAAACCGCATCAAAAAATTTCCATTTATATCAACCTTTAAGTCAAAAAGGTGAGAGATTGTGGAACAATATTTAGATTAAGATCAAGAGTTTGTCATCACATGTAGTTGCACAAAAGAATGTATGTATAAGTAAAATAATATCGAAAAGTATGTTCATGCCTAGTCCGCCCTGTCATCACTTCTACTAAGTAAAATAATATCGAAGAGTTTGTCATCACTTCTACTAAAGAAAGTTTCTTCACATGTCAAGTACTCCAGTAATCAAAGGCAACATCATTAAATTATTATCTTGTTATTGCATAAGTAAAATAATATCGAAAAGTATGTTCATACCTAGTCCGCCCTGCTTGGGCTGGACCACCAATACCTAAGTTTTATATCAAGCTACCTCTGTAAACTTACACTCTTTTTCTTCTAACTTTTTTTTCCTTTTCCCTTTCCATTTTTCCCTCAGTTTTCCTTTTTGGATAAATTGGGAGGATTCAAACTCTTGACCTTGAGGTTATGAAAAATTTGCACAAATTTCTCTTATTTCTTTCATTTGCAAATATTGTGCAGTGAGCCAGTGAAAGCCCATTACTCATCTCCATCAACCCAACTACTCAAACAACAGTTGGATTAAAATTATAAAACTTCCACAAAAAGCTTTCAAATAATTAATGTTCTAACAAAAACCCATGCCCATAAATTCTTGCAGGGTTATTAAGAGATTTATAAATCCAGATTTGTTTACTAATTTATGTGAGGAAAGACAACATACTTAAGAAACAGAACATAGAATATACATCCATACGTCATACATACGTATATAGTATATATATATTGGCAGATCAATTAAACATCAGGAGATGGAGGGTAATTTGCTGGTTAGTAAAGGGTGCTTCACTGCCTATACTAGCATCCTAAAAAGTAATGTGTACAAGCTAGTGGGGTAGATGCAGTGTTATGTCTATAAACATTTATGAGTTAAGGTCCTTAATCCCAACGTTCATGTCGGTTGTTTTTGACTTCATAGTCCACACACAACCTGGCGGTTCAGTAATTAAGCATTGGCAGATCGAGAATTAGAAATAGGTATTCTGAGGCAAGCTTAGTTGTTCATCAAATGGTGAAAGTGTATGAGTTATGGAAAGGTAAAAAACTGAAGTATATTCACTTCACTACTTGCACAAAATCCAGATTTCAGTTACTTTCTAATGGATATGTAAAGGCATGAGTAAATCTGCAAGACCACCTTCAAGGGTTCAAGCATCAAGGTAGTTCTTGGACTTCAAAATAAGTTAAGAAGCATGGGCATGGCAATAAAGATATAATTTTCTTAAATTGAAATCCTTAATTAGTAGATCCATATGATTCAACAATATGTTCATGGTCGGAAAAAAAGGAAAACTGTAGCCCATGGAATATCAACAAAATGTTTGGTAAAATATCATACTCTTGATTCAAACAGAGAGCTAGGTTTTGGTTTCAAAACTGAAGAGACGAGTTTCATCGCTAATTAAAAATAAAGTGTTTCTTAGGAGCTAAGAGATTTATAACGAAAGCAAATCTTCATTTATAGAGGGCTCGAGGGCAGTGGAGTCGTCGGCTCAAACCCCCACAGAAGCAATTTCAAATCCTTTTAAGGTGCAGTTGAGAGGGAAGTATTACCTCTTAGTTGTTTATCCCACTATTACCATTTCCTAATAAATTTCACTCAGTCTCTTAAAAAAAGAAAACACACTTCTACAACATGAATACCAATGCTGTAAGAATCAGTGATTACGTGACCTTTGAACGCCAAAACATGGCCAAAATACGCAAAAAAGTGGTCAGGGAATAGAGAGGAGTTAAGATTGTTACGACTCCCTATATCCACCATTAGTGGCAAAGTCGAGTCATTAAATACTTCATTCTGTTAGAAAATTTATATTTTCTAATTTATGTGAGCAACATATTATAATATTTCAATTATATTTGTTATTTAAATTAATGGGCTAAATTTTAATGATTTAATTAATTTTGTTAAGCCCATATACTACTCAAATAAATGTGGGCCAAATGTGTAGATACCTTGTATGGGTTTGTTAGGATTTTATTGGAACTCTAATTAGATGTGTATAAAGTAGATATTATGGTTATGATTCCCAATACACCAAATCAAAAAATACGGCTCACTTCTCCCCATCCGGAGAGAACCAAAATTCCCATAAAAAAACTAAGGCGATTTGTTTGAAGAAGACCACGTACCCGTTCAATCCGTACTCTTATCATGATCGATTGTCGCACTTCCGCGTCTACTTTATCATGGATCCAGGTACACGGTTTAAGTATTTTAATTAAAATCTTGATAATTTGACATGTTGATTTAGGGATTAATTTCCAACACATTCCAGTTCGGCACTTTGGGCAGGATGCTACCAAAAAGAGAGCATGTGGAATTTTTTAGCGAGCACCTGCAGTGACATAAAACAATTATCTATTACTATATAAAAAGCAAGAGGATGATTTTTGGCATGCACTTAAAATTACAAAATTATTCATCATGCTTTAGAAAAAAAATAGTGCTTGAACTAGGAACCGAAACAATGACTTCATTTATGAAGAACACATATTATCACCATTTGACCAAATGCCATCACATATTTTTAATTTATTTTAAAAATCTGAAGTAATGTGAGGAATTACTTGGGATCTGTATTAGTTTTGGCCAGTACCAACTATAAGCTCAACAGAGAGCTAAAATAATTTCAAATATCGTAGAATTTCTAAAAATAATAAACAAATGGATCAATTAGAAAAAGAACTAAGAAAAATAATCGCGTCTAACATTGTCACAATGAAGATACATGCATTTATTGGAATTACGTAGTTAAAATTACATAATGGCCACAAAATATACATAATTAAGTTTAAGAAAGTAATTTCATATGGACATGCATTTGATAATTTGGGGTAATATCCTTCTAACAATAACATGAGCATTTCACCCAGTAAACCAAAAACTGCAAAAACACCAACAAAATAATAAGCATTTCACCCGGTAATTGAAGTTAGAATCACGATAATTGCACAAATATTTGCTCGATACATTCTTATCACTAGAAATATGGCTAGTTAATTAATAAGTTAAACCTAATTATTGCCGATTAAAATACGTATAACCATACACCTTAGCTGGCAAATTAAAAGTACAACCATCCACTCCATCAAGATTTTAATACTAAATTGATCATTTTTTAACGAGGTATCCCATTAATTTATTAATGGATATTTTTTTTTACCGAAATCTTTATGTTATGTTTCACGCATACCGCTACATTTATGAGTCTTAAACCAATGCAGAAACACTTCACATTATCCTAAGCGAAATTTTGTGTTGGGACCATTTTGGTATCTTTATGTATGATAACACTGGAAAAAAAGTGCAACAAAATAACGTATGGTAGTGACATTTGAAAATCTAAGAAAAGAGATTAAATAAAATTTCTTTAATACGTGAAGAGGGATACAAACCTTGATTTCTATATCGAAGATCTACTGACAAAGTTGTTTCAATTTATTGATTAGCATTAACTCTAGATCTTTGCCCCCGAGAAATGAATTTAGACTTTATACATGAGCTCTATCGTGTACTACGTTTATTTACATTACAATCCACAACATAAAAACTTACAAAGTCAAATTAGATTAACCCAAAAAAGAAAAATTAATAGAAAAACCAAAAATATTTAAATGTAAAGTAGTCAACACAATGATCTTGTAATAGTGATATCAACACCAGCCCAATATATATAGATTGTAGTAATCAAGACCTTTTGCTTTTGAATAGTTATAACCTAAATTGCATCAGTCTATCACTTAACTGATAATTATAAGTTTTCTTTAATGAGATTTTTAGTCAACTCCTTTTTTTCAACAAATTTTTGTACGCATTCTTCCGCATTCAATGCAGGACACTTTATCTTTCTCTTATTTCTCTTGATCTCTAGTCACCCATGCAAAGTGGGACTAGTGGGGCACGTGCCCCCGCTCAAATTTTTTTTTACCATATATATACATATAAGTGAATGAGTTGTAGATTAATCAATATGTATATGTAATTTTTCTTTTGTATTAATATTAGTGATTTTTTTTTCATTGCAAATTGAACCTCTCTTATATTATAAAATTATTTGTAGTTTTGCAATTTTCTTTTTAAGTTTATGGATTATAGCAATGGAGAAATATTTGAAAAGAAAATTTAGCAAATCTCCCTTCAGATCCTGGCTTACAGACTCGAATCTTAGACTGTAATCCTAATGTTCAAGACAATGTTCGGCGAGCATATTTACAAAAGGGGCCTTGTCAACCAAAGAACCATAATTTTCCCAAAAAAAAATTTGGATAGAAGTTAAGGTGATTCAACCCCGCAAGGTTTAGTAAATACGCGCTAATTGGCTGGAGTACATATAGCATATCAAAAGATGCTGCATTGTTTCCTTTTGTCTATGTCGCTATCTCTTTAAACCAGAGGCTGGAGACTAATTAATCGGGTGGTGACTCATTTGTTGGTGAAGGTTTTATAAATTGGAAAAAAGAAAAGAAAAAAAGATAGGCTTCAGATTCATGTTGGAGGCATTAATAGTGCCCACAACCAAGCATGCATGTAGGAAGTGTGAAGCTCTTTTAAACCAAAAGCAACATATTGAGACACTTTTCTCTAAGCAATTAGACCAAGCTAAAAGGGAATACCAAATTTGTTTGTGTGCCTCAATTGATTGTATTCGACATCTTTTGCGACAAAGTCTTCCATTTTGCGGATACGATGAATTTGAAGAATCGAACAACGAAGGAAATTTTCTTGAACTTTTGCGTTGGCTATGTGATCATAATGAGGAAGTAAAAGTTTGTATCACTGAAAAATGATCCTAAGAATTTAAAATTAGTAACACCCTGTATTCAAAAAGATATTGTGAATGTTATATTGACCGAAATCATCAGTGCAATTACTCTTGATATTGGTGACGCAGTATTTTCCCTTCTTTTGAATCTCGAGACATAGCAAAGGAGCATATGGCTATATTATTATGCTACATGAAGAATGGGCATATTATGAATGATTTGTAGGTATTGTGTATGTTACTGATACCACTGTTCACTCATTTAAGGTTACTTGAATTTATTTTTTCCAAACATAGCTTATGCATAAGTAGGCTGCACGGACAAGGTTATTGTTAGAGAATATTGCCGTAATAGTGTACAGTTGGCTTTCACATATTTGCATCAATATTTAATTGATTCATATCCCTTAAATCGTGTATAGAGATTAGGGTTATTTTGTTTCCTTTCTTGTATTCCACCACAACCCTATATAAAGGGTTCCTATGTATTATTCTTTTCATAGTGACCATAATATTATTTTTCTCATATCTTCTATCTCTCTTATCTGTGGGGTAAAGCAACTCTTACTGCAGTTTATATCATCAATCGTTATCATCTTCCTGCCTTTCAAAACCAATCCCCCTATAATAGGTTGTATAGCAGTCCACCCAATTATAATCTTTTGAAAGTATTTGGGCGTGTTTGTTTTGTTCTACTTCAACCTCATGAACATTCCAAACTCGAACCTCGTTCCCATTTACTTTGCTTCTTGTGATATAGAATAGAACATAAAGGCTATCGGTGTTGGGATTCTATTTCAAAAAGGGTTCATGTGTCTCGCCATGTCATATTTTGGAAACACAAAATGTTCTCATCAGTCTCCAAATTTTAGATCACCACCGATACATCTCTTCCATTCTTCACCAGCTCCAATACTGATCTCAATCAATTTTCACCACCTCATGTTCCATCTTCAATGACCACTGAAATTTATGAATCAATAATTAATGATAGCCTATCTAGTGAACCTCCTTCCACAGCGACTAATTAGTCACACACCACCACCGATCAATGATATGTCCCCTGTATTGACAACATATTATCCTGCTGATGATGACTTGCCCAATGATCCTGTCAACCAAACACATCCTCCTCGTCTGTCCACTAGGGTAAGGCAACTACCTCATTGTTACTCTACCATATTTTCACATAAACAACCATCTTCTTATAAGGAAGCCAGTTCTAATTCTTTGTGGCAGTAAGCTATGTCTGAAGAATTGCAGGCCTTAGAAAAAGCCTAAACTTGGGAGTTAGTCACTCTTCCCTCTGGGAAGACAACAGTTTGTTATAAATGGGTCTATAAAATCAAAACTGAATTAGATGGGTCTATCGATCGATATAAAGCTAGACTTGCCAAAGGTTTTAATCAAGAATACAATATCGATTACGAGAAAACTTTTGCTCCAGTTACTCATTTAACATCTTTCAGAAGCCTTTTGGCAGTTGCCACCGCTTGTAAATGGGAACCTTTTCAGATAGATGTCAAAAAAGGCCTTCTTAAACAAGGATCTTTTCAAAGAAGTTTACATGAAACCCCCTCTAGGGGTTCCACATTCCACAACTCAAGTTTGCAAACTTCGTCGAGCTCTATATGGCCTTAAGCAAGCTCCTCGTGCCTGGTTTGAAAAGTTCAGCTCCTCTATTTGCCTACTAGGTTTCACTTTTAGTTCATATGACTACAAGCTTTATATTAGAAAAGAGGAGACGGGTATCACGCTGCTTATTCTTTATGATATAAAGCAATCGCTCTGTAGTCATTTTGAGATGAATGATCTTGGTCGTTTGAATTACTTCTTAGGGCGCGCTAGAAGTTCTCTCTAACTCTGCTGGTTATTATCTCTCTCATGCCAAATATGCTTCTAATATTCTTGTCCGTGCTGGTTTCACTGACTGTAAAACAGCTGCGACTCCAGTAGAAACCAATCATCGTCTCACTCCTCTTGATGGTACTCCTCTTAGTGATGATATTCTATATCGACAGATTGTTGGTAGTTTAGTTCATCTTACCATCACTCGTCTAGATATTGCATATGCTATTCACATCGTTAATCAATTCATGTCAGCCCCACTATTTGCTCATTATGCTTCCGTTCTTCATATCATTCGCTACAAAAAATGAACAATTTTATGTGGTCTCCATTTTTCATCCACGTTTTCTTTTGAGATTTGCGCATACTCTGATTCCGACTGAGTCGGTGACCCTATTGATCGATGATCCACTACAAGATACTATATTTTCTTGGGAGACTCATTGATATCTTGGCGAAGTAAGAAACAGTTACTTATTTCTCGCTCGAGTACAGAAGCGGAATATTGTGCTCTTGCTGATACCACTCAGGAACTCATCTGGTTACATGGGCTCATTTCAAACATGGGAGTTCCTCAACATCTTCCAACTCCCATCAGATGTGATAATCGGAGTGCTATTCAAATTTTCCACAACGATATATTTCATGAGCGGACAAAACATATCGAAATTGACTATCATTTTGTTCTTCAACTTGTATCTAACAACTCTATACGTCTTGTCTATATCTGCTTCGAAGATCAACCTGCTGATATATTCACTGAAGTCCATCTGCCTAGTCGGTTTTAAAACTTGCTCTCCAAACTCAATATGGTTTCCCATTTGCCACCTAGAGTTTGAGGGGGGGGGGGGGGGTTAGGGAATATTGTCGTAATAGTGTATAGTTGACTTTCACATATTTGTATCCATATTTAATTGATTCATATCCCTTAAATCATGTGTAGAGATTAGGGTTATTATGTTTCCTTTTTTTGAATTCTGCCACAAACCTATATAAAGGGTTCCTCTGTGTTATTCCTTTCATAGTGAACATAATGTTCTTTCTCTCATATCTTCCATCTCTTTCATCAAACTTACAGTTATGATCGGACAAGTAATATGCAGGCAAGTTCAATAGTCTTAAAGCACTTATTTTAAAAGAAAATAAGCTTTGCTCACTAGCTTCAATTAACTCCTGTGGCAATAGCAAAGAATCATGATGAAATTAGTGGAATTTTCCTTATAGTTGGTAATGTTGTGAATATTGTTAGAGCCTCAGCTGAAAGACGAGACATCCTTCAAGAAAAAAAACTAGTCGCAGTTTATGAAGCACTGAGTAATAATGAGATTTGCAACAAATTTGAAATGATCTGGAGACACACGTTGGGGCTCACATTATAATACTTTTAATCAATTTTATCATCATGTTCTCATCTATATTAAATGTGCTTTACATGTTAGTTGATGATGGTTAAGGTGAGAAAAAGTATGAAGCAAAAAATTTATTTGAGTTGATCCAGTCATTTGATTTTATTTTTAATCTACACCTCATGAGAGCTATATTGGGGATCACAAATGACTTGTCACAAGCACTACAAAGGAAAGATCAGGACATTGTAAATGCTATGAACTTGGTTAAAATATGCAAGGAGGGACTTCAAACAATGAGGCAAAGTGATTAAAATAATTTACTTAGTTAAGTTTCATCATTTCGTGACAAACATGTGATTAAGGTTCACAATATGGATGGTATCAATGGACCTCGAGGAAGGCCAAGGCGTAAGTCTCAAAAGATCACCAATATGCAACATTATCATGTTGAGGTCTTTTACACTGTAATATATATGCAAATCCAATAGCTTAACAATCATTTCAATGGGATGACAACTGAGTTACGTTGCTCCTTTGTTTGGCATGTCTAGATCGAATGATTCATTTTCTTCTTATGATAAACAACAATTGGTTCGGATTTCTCAATTTTATCCAAAAGACTTTTCTTCAATGAAGCTTATGATGCTTGAAAATCAACTTGATAATTATATTTTTGATGTGCGTTCTAGCATTGCATTTTCAAGATTGAAAGGAATTAGTGGACTTGCACAAACGATGGTTAAAACAAAAAATACAATGTTTATCCATTAGTATTCCTTCTTATAACATTGGCTCTAACCTTACCAATAGCAACTGCCTCCGTAGAGAGAGTGTTTTATATTATGAAATTGTGAAGAGTCAGCTACACAATCGGATAGGAGATAAGTGGATGAATGGTAGTATGATGGCATATAATGAGAAAGATATTTTTGATAGCATCGATATTGATACTATCATGAAACAATTTCAAAATATGAAAACTCGCCGAGGACAATTGTAGATGAATTATTTAATGTAAAAGTTTTTGTTTTTATTTTTATTTTTATTTTTTTGGATATATCTATTGGTTGATTTTAGCTTCTTATTTCTTGATCTTTTTTTTTCTTTTGTTCCTTTTTTTTTATTTGTGCCCTCACTGCCATGAATTTCTAGAGCCGCCACTATCTCCTATTCCTTTCTAGTTCATGGTGAAAATCAACAACATTACATCGATAAGTTGATTTGAGGAATTTTTTTTTATTTAAATGAAATTCTATCTTTTAGTTTTTGTTTTAATAAAATCAATACAAGTAACCTTCAAAGCCCATCTTTTTTCTTTTTAATTACTTAAGCCCTAAAAAATTTAAAATAAACCTAACTACACTAAGGGTCCGTTTGATAACCTGGAAAAATAAAATAAAATTAATTGATTTTTGTGAGAAGTTGGAAAATAAGTTAACACTGAGACGTCTTCTTACTTTGGGACTTTTTTCTTAAATAATTTTTCTTAGGTAGTTGAGGAAAAAAAAAATTTCACAAAAAATAATGAAGGATGGGGGATATCAACTCATAAAAATGAGCATAAAATGGAGATCATATTATCACATGCCTCAACTTATTTTCCATCTTCTTACTTATATCATGTGTTTTTATTTTTCTTTTCCATATTGTTATCAAATGGAGCCTAAATCATAATGAAGCACCTCCCCATTAGGCATCGGTCCATCACCTAATTGATAATTATAAGCTTTGTTTAATGAGATTTTTAGTTAACTCCTTTTTTTTTCAAGAAGTTTTTGTACGCATTCTTCCGTATTAATTTAACGCATAACACTTTATATTTCTCTTATTTCTCTCTATCTCTAGTCCTCTCTGGTTCACGTATGGTGACAATCGACAACATCGCTTTGCCAGCCACCGCTCCGATAAATTGATAAGTTGTTTTATATATATATATATATATATAAATGAAACTCTATATTTTAGCTTTTGTTTAGTAAAATCAATACAAGTAAAAATTTAATTACTTTTTTTGTACTTTTTCAAATGCCATTGATATATAGATTTTTTTTATTAATTTTTTTTTGAGAGTATAATAGTGTACCTTGGGCCCCAAAACAAAAATTTGCCTAAAACCCCTCAAAACTTCGGGCCAACACTATATTTTTCATTTTAAGTTATTTTGTTTTGGTTTTAGAAAAAATGTTTCTAAGCTGGTATCACTAAAGTACCGTGACAAGGTCGCACATAGAAAAATTTAGGGTCATTTACCTTTTGACCCCCATTTATTTACCCATATTCCACTTTGGCACCAAAAGTTTGCATTAATTTCTCTTTAATACTCATTTGGATGGTTTCTATCTAGTCAAAAAATCAAACCCTTAAGTGCATTTTTCAATATCGAAAATACTCTTGTGGCTAGATTTAAATGAAAACGAAACTATTTTCACAATGCCATATCTTACCAGATTCACATTCAAATGATGCGATCCACATATGGTTCTCTTGCAACATAGATTATAAATATACTAATAATATTCAGTAATAACCACTTTAAATGCCTCTAAATCGCTGCAAAAGTTGGTAAAAAATCACAATTAAAAAAAATAAGTTTCACAAAGCCATTTTCACAAGGCTATATCTCTCTCTAAATTGCTGTCAAAGATGGTAAAAAATCACATTTTTAAAACAAGAGGTTTCACAAAGCCATTGTCACAAGGCTATATCTCACTTGATTTACATCCAAATGACACAATCCACATATGGTTTGAAATTTATTCCAACATGGATTATAAATATACTAATAATATTCAATAATAAAAATTTTATATGTCTCTAAATCGCTGCAAAAGTCGGTAAAAATCGCATTTTTAAAAGAATAAGTTTCACGAAGCCATTTTCACTAGACCATATCTCACCCGATCTACATCCAAATGATGCGATATACATATGGTGCAACATAGATCATAAATACACTACACTAATAATATTCAATAATAAGCACATTAAATGCCTTTAATCGCTGCCAAAGTTGATAAAAAAATTACATTTAAAAAAAACATTCACAAAGCAAATCATGATTTTTGGATTGTAGGTACATGTGATGGATTGGTATGCTTGTCTAGTTTTGATATTTTGGCTTTATGGAATGGAACCCGTCTATTCGAAAATCACGCATCCTTCCAAAGCCTTTACTCCAGTAGCATGGCCTTATTCCAAGAGATATTCGGACTTATATCATATTTGGAATCCACCTTGTAAATAATGACTATAAGATTTTGAGGCTTACTTGTGATGCCCCGACTTCCGTTAAGAGGTTTAGACCTCCGGAACCCAGTTAATCACGGTGCCGTACGCGACGGTGGGTTTAAAATATATAATTTAAAACTTGTATATCAGTAATTTACATGTAAGGCCTTAATTTTAGAAAATTTTGGCATGTGGAGTTCGTAAATTTAACAAATCCAAACCTGTAAAATTTTAGAATAGACCTGACTTCGATAAACTCGACATTTATAAAGTCCATAATCAATAAAAGAAATCATACAGTTTCGTGTATCAACAAATCCTCCAACGAGGTCCCAATCAGCCGAAAGGCTTAACATGACATAAGAGTATAATTTAATACAACTTTAACTACTCAAAATACACAAATCAACTAATTAAATATACAAAAGCTCAATCGTCTACGAACGACTACAAGTAATCTAGGGTCTCAGAAGTGTCTATACTTCATATTCGTGCTGCCCCTAAAGAGAATTACCTGCAAAACTGATTTGGAAAATGAGAGTGAGCCAAACAAGGGTTCAGTGGGAACTATAAGAGTTTGGATAAGAAAATGCTTTTAGAAATGCACATGCATCGTGAGATTATGAAAGTAATTTTAACCATGTATATTTATATATACTTATACTATTTCTAAACATATACAGAGATATAGATAATACTCTTATCAAAATAACTTGGAAACCATGTTATATGCAATGCACATTAAGCACAACCTAATCCCCGAAAATGCATGAAAGAATATACTATCAGAAGCTAAGTAAATCATAGTAATAGAAATACATCATAAGAAAAGCGTAGGCACTAATTTCAAAACCGTCAATCGTATCTCACGTCAAACATCTAGGATTTACTCTATTGTGCATAGCGATCGCGATCTAAGCCCCCAAGGCTGGGTCCCCCCATGGACCCTCTAAATGGTGTAGGGTATGCTGTCTCGCGAGGTCCCCCTACGGACCATAGAGTATGCCGCTCTCAAAGCGGGTTCCCTCTACACGGATCAGGGTATGTAGCCACCAAGGCAAGGTCAACCCCATGGACCATTAGTGCCTGTCCGAAAATCGAATTATATCAACCATGCAAATTGTTCAAAGTGTCAAATATCTAAGCCTCATAATAATTAGGCTATCCAATAGCCATAGAAAGATATTATAATTCTAATATATAGAGATCAAAAGATATCCACCAAATGATATACTCAAACATAATACACACACATATACATATACGTATATAACTCAATCCATATTGTATATGATATTATTATTTTACTTGGAAACATGCTCGCCACGTCCGTAACTAGTGGTCTGATTAAAAATCTTGCTTACTAATCCTTCTAGCGAGAAGTTTTAGGTTGATTCATTATTTAAGCTCCAAGTCATATAAAAGATAATTTTTAACAATTGAGGTTCATTTAAACACCCCTCAGACGATCTCCATACATATATAGAATCAAAAGTATATTAAAGGTCCGACCAGTGTAGTTACGGACTGGCTGGTTATCTAACTAGGCTCATGAGAATCAATTGGTAGTTCATGTACAACAATAATATCATATACAATGGAATCTTGCTCAATCGACACCTTAACTTCCATAATATATCAATACATGTGTATATCTACAACCTTTATCAACCATCATATCCATATAGGTGGCTTTTCCATCCATAACTGTTAATCTTAACATGAAATTGGGGGTTCTTATTTAATCACCTATCTATAATGATATTAAGTGCAAAACAACCGAACAATCAAAAGTTAATATAGTGTTATTTAACTCGGTTATTCCAATGATGATAGCCATTAGCCGATATCTTTTCCAACCAAGTGTGACGTCAAACCGATATAGTCAAACTCTCACACAAAGCTCCACAAATGCTTTCACTCACAAGAAATGAATTCAAATGATCTCCATGTGCTTCACAAAGAATCAAAACCAAGAAAGAATCAAGATCATCAATCAAATGAAGATACGCACAAGACAATCAAGCATCACGAAGACACGAATTATCATTAAATGGAGTGAGTGCTTAGATTTTATGTAAAGATACTTTATTGATCAAATCCCTATAGCTCAAACATATTCTTGCATCTTTTAAAGATTGATTCAAACTAGCTTGAAATTGAATTTATTTGAAAAACATTATTTTACAAAAACTGATTTTCAAAATAAATTCATATTAATTTTAAATGATCATATTTTAAGCTATAATAAAAATATGTCTCTTAGAAACATATCTTTGAGGTTCAAAAATCATTAGAATTTTATTTGGAACTATATTATTAAATTGGAAAAATATTTTTATTTTTCGTTTAAAATTCGCTCAATTTTTGCCCAGTTTTGATCTAACGGTAAAATGGCTGCCTTCCCGAACTCCGATCATTTTGAAATTTTTACAGTAGTTAGACAACATCACCTGGAAATTTTGACTAAAATTTGAGCATTGTCCAACGGTTTAATTGAGAGAAATTAACAAAACAATTTTGAATTTTTTTGTCAAAACTAGTTGTTGGAAAGTTTGAAAATGTATACCTTGGAGCCAAAACCTCTCTTAATCATCCCCAACGGCCATATGATTTTGTAAGCTATAAATATGATGTCTTATACATGTTTTAATATACTTGAATCATTCTACAAACTTATTTTACATATATACAAAGTTATTCAAGTATTCAATTCATTTTATTGATCATATTCTTCATTTTTGAGCTATATATTTTGATCAATTTTGATATCTCTTAGTGTGAGCTTCATTTGTATTTTGTCATATACAAGAGAGATATTGTACATTGGTGTTTGTCACCAAAACTTATTCAAATCATATTTGTGAGAGTTGTATCTCATAGGTTAGCAAGAGGGTATCTTGTGAGAGTATTGTGGTGTAGCAATACTTGTAGAGTGTGTGAGAAGAATACACTTGTAGTGGTTTGATCTTCACCCGGAAGGAGATCGGTTTTAGTGGAAGTTCTCGGGGAACTAACCGATCGCGGAGTAGGGGGAACAAGCCGAACCGTGTGGACAAAAAATCTTGGATTTCGATTGGTTTAATCTTTCTAACTCAATCTCTTTATTATTGATTGTTTTGTTATTGCTTACATTCCTTGATATATATTTGTTAAGTAAATTGTTTTACTTAAACTTTTTGAAAAGATTTTTAAATTCCGCATTTAGTTTTATAAACCCTATTCACCCCCCTCTAGGATATTTTCCGACCTACACGTTGCTCCTAAATGGTGCTGTCCACGGGCTAGACATAATCCAAAATATATTTCTAACAAGTTTGGTAGTAGTTTTCGTACCGTGATTATGTCATTCAACCATGTTGTAATTGTAGATTATTAGGGTGTTGAGAGGGAAAAAAATTATATTCGATGCAGGTAATTAAGATCAAATGAGTTTTTTATGTAAACTTGATTCGTCTTGATGTAAATTTTACTTTAAAATCCCAAACCCTCCCCATTAGAATTGGGGTGGATTAAATCCCTTTGGTTCAGGTTATGCTTGGCACCCGGTGTTGCAGTTGAGTATGGGAGTTTGCTACTGTTTGGGGGATTTTGTTACATTACTTAATCTTTTTGTTTGTTTCTCTTTTTGCTTTTCTATTTTTTATACAAGAAACTCAACTACACAATATCATTATGTGCCAAGGAAGAAAACCAATATGGGAACAAGAAATTCTAACTTTCCAATACATCCAAAAAGAGAACAATATGGGCCAATGAATGAACAAGGAATCCCAAATTTCTGATGCGTAACCTACAACTGATCTTTCGTTGTGCTTTTAGGCTCCATTTGACAGCCACATAAAAAATGCTAAGAAAAACTATTGATTTGTGTAAGAATTTATAAAATAAGTTGAGGCATGCGATCAGATGCTCTCCATCTCATACTCATTTTTATAAGTAGATCATATCTTCTATCTTTCATTATTTTTTGTCAAAATATTTTCTTCCTCAACCACAAAAGAAAATTTTTACATTGAAAAAGCTACAAAGTAAAAAGACATCTCACCACATGTTTCAATTTTTTTTCAACTTCTCACAAAAATTAACTTTTTTTATGTTCCTTTCCCATGTTCTTATCAAACAGACCCTTAGTTTCTTTTTCTATATTTTCTCTTTTATTACATGTACTATTAGTTTACCTATGTGGTTCACCAATTTATTATGTAATTCCTTTTTTCTTTGTGTTCCTATAAAGAGAGGGCTGACGCATGAACCAACCCCCCCCAAGAAAAAAAAAAGGTGCTAGATAAAGTACCCTAAGAAATAAAATTTAACACCCATTTTTGAAGCACATGTATTTAATTTTAATTTTTATAAAAGCACACTTAATATATAATTATAGCACCCAAGTAGAATTAGGATAAATAAAAAGAATGGGTTTATTTGTGCCATCCGTCACTGATAATAAACTTTTATTGTAGAATATTCATACCTTGAATGCATTATATTTTTACCTTGAATTATTTTTTGACACAAAATACAATTTCATGTCACAAATTAATACATATTAGCGAAAGGACGTTGCTATTCTAGCAATGAAACCATTTTTTCCTACAAATAATATAGTTTTACATCCATAATTAAAGTGAAATTAATCTCTCTTTCTACTTCTTCTTTTTTGTTATATAAAATTACAATGTATGATATCGTCAATCAATGGTAATAAAACAAAATATCTATACTATTAATAAAGCGTGAGTAAGGTTTTTAGTGTCTTAATTGAATTACCAAAATACCTCTCTATGGTGAGAAAATTTAATTATGGGATTTGAATAAAGCGTGAGTAAAGGTTTTTGGTATCTCAATTGAATTACCAAAATACACCTCTATGGTAAGAAAATTCAATTATGAGATTTGAATAAAGTGTGTGTAAGGTTTTTGGTGTTTCAATTGAATTACCAAAATACCCCTCTATGGTAGGAAAATTCAATTATGCTATTTGAACCTATAAACTTACAGGTAAAGAAAATGTGCTTTACCACTTAATCAACGAAAATCAATTATTTTAAAAGCGTTACTACTTCATGAAACCCTTTTTTTGGTATATATCTCTATTCAATTATTAGAATATCCTCCCCATTCTCTTTCCCATTAACCGTCCAAGAGAAATTAGGGCCGTAGACCAAAAAGATAAAATGGGCCCTTCAAAATATTTATCAAATTTTAGTTTTACACATATGAAATTTATAAATATAAAGAAAAATAAGTTCGAACAAGCTAATATTTGTATATATAAAAATATCATTAATTTTTTTTAACTTAAACTACTACAAAATGGCACTCAATTTTTTTTTTAAAATGGAGCTGTTTTCTACATTGGGGCCCTAGGCAATCGCCTAACTTACCTTATGGTAGAGTCGACTCTGAGGATAATTTAGTAAATCGATTTTTTATTTAAATACATACTTTTATAATATCATATAGTTACAACGGATTAGAGCAGATTAATTCGAATTGGGATAGATTTGGGTCCAAGTAAGGGTAGCAATTTGTGTTGGTCGTGTTTGGGCCTAACAATACAACACGAAGTCATGTTATTTTTACAAAATACAAACACAACTCACCGAATACACAGCAAGAGACGGCAGACATGATTGCAGGTTTTAGGTCCACGCATTATAATACAAGTAGAAAGGAGATTTTCCCTAATTAGAAATGATAAGACCTATTTAACATGATTAACATAACGTAAGGTCCTAACAAACACAATATAACACAATTAGAACATGGGTTTTTTTTATTTAGACACAATAAGATCCAATTAACAGAACAAGACACGATTAATGCGTATCTCCAATTTTATTTGAAAATTTGGAAACAAAAACAACTTCATGTTTACAATTGTAGACATAAACACGAATTATTGAGCCCATTTCGTATTGTTTCATCGTGTCATTTCTAAAATTGCTACTTCTAGGTACAAGCATAATTAATGAAAAGGAATCTAACTTTCAATATAACACCCACCTCAAGCAAGCCAAGAAGGGTATAGGTTGGGCATGTTTTTTTACGGTCAGGTTCAAATCTTCCTAACCTGCTCACATCCCTACCCATTACCAGCCCTACAAACAACTAAAAAAGAGGTTCAAATTAAATTTTCTTTTCAATAAAAATATAATAATGGCAATCAAATATACGAGAATTATATCATTTTTATTTAATCAAGAGCTTATCTTTCAAAATCTATACATATATATCTAGAGAGAGAAAATGAAAAACAATAATTATTATTTTAGGATAGGTAAACCTGTATTTAGAACATTATGTTAATAAACATTTTAATTTTGCTAAATAATCATGCTTTGATTTTTATAATCCGTAATGTACACAAAATTTATCAAAGAGGACATTTACGTAAATCTATTTATTTACTACAGAGTTAGTTTTTCACATAATAAGGGTCCACTTGGTTGTCCCTCAAATTATGAATTAGACAATTTATAATGAGGCAATTTAAAAATTTTATATTTATTTGTGCTTTGTTGGGAAAATTGAATAATTATAAATTTCACAATTCAGTTTGATTCATGAAAACTCAAATTAAATCATTTGAAATAAGACTTGAAATTACCTAATTCCTAAACTTAAGAACATGATCAATGGTTGAAAAATAGAGAGCAGGAGTGGTTAGGATTGTTTTGCGAGAGATGTAAAGGTTACATTCTAAATTTAATATCCTACTTTTTCCATATATACATCTAGTTTACCAAAAAAAAAATCTAGTTTACTATTATAAAATAAAATAATCTTTCATTATTTCTAAAATTCTAAACCTCATTATTTTATAGGCAAGCTACCAACAACTGAATAAATAAATAAATAAATAAATGTAACAATAAACCAAAAAGATGTAAAAATTCTCAGGCGTATTGTAAGCGAACCAAAATTAACAAAGAATAACAGCTATATTGTTTCTATATATACCTTAAATATGAATAGTAGAAAATTAATGAGATAAGGGTATAAAAGATAAGTAGGGATAATTCCAAAACCTTTATTTGGGTTTGATCCCAAAAGTTTGGGATAAATCCTAAAATGCGAAAATTAAGTAATAGGTCATGTTAGAATCAACCTCTTATAACTAGGCTGATACCTAATTTTACGTAATTAATTATTAAGGGGTATTGTGCTGGACCTAAAAATCAAAGCGTATTGATCTGAATTAATTCGTAAAAATCAAACCAAAATCAAAATCGAAACCGAATATTGGTTTGGGTTTGGGGTGCGCTGGTACAAAATCGAAACAAAATAAATAGTACAAAACCAAATTATTGTGTATGTGACTTGAAAATAATATAACTTCACTATTTAAAATTTTATGTTCTTAATATTTACAAGTTGTAGTGAGAATCCGACTATTTGAACTATTATAAATATTAGAGTTAAATCATGAATGTAAGAGTTGATATTTTCACTGTCCAAAATAAGTAGGAGCGAGCATAAATTTATTATTTTTTTAAACCAAAATAAGTGTTGCTTTAAAATTTATTTATTTTAAAATCATATATACGAAAACCGAATCGAAAAATTTTGTTCGGGTATAGGTTTGGAAGGTATAAAAACCGAAACCAAATTGAAAAAAAATCAAACTTTCAAATTTAATTTAAATTTGAGTCTTGTAATTTCTATGTGAACCCAAACCAAAAACACCTTGCGTGAACTTCAATGCACCATTCTAAAGATGTTAAAAGTCAAATTGCACTTATAATTAAAAGTGGAGTAATCAGATATTAAAATACCACTTGACACCATTTTTCCAACTTTTCATTTATTTTGGACGGGATAAAATAATATCCGAGTTTCCCATAATTAAGATTGTTTCTACATCTATCTCACTTCTTGTGTAGAGAATCTTCTATCTAGGGTTTCCAAGAAGAAAAAGAAAGACGACTGAACTTGAGAGGCAAATGTCAATGGACTATATACCTCCTGAATTGTTGATCGACATCCTTACTAGATTACCTGTAAAGACTCTGCTGCGATACACAAGCGTCTCCAAATCATGGCACTCTCTCATCACCTCCCCTAGTTTCATCACCACACATCTCAATAATCAAAGAAATTTAAACAACCAAACTCCCTTCTTATTGTTCAGGCATTGCACCAAAGTGGGTCAATATTTGTGGAAAGATCACTTTTCACTACGTTTCGATAATGAAACCTTTGATGAGTTTGCTGATTTGGATTTCCCCGTCATGATTAGCAAAGAAGCAAATGAAGATCCTTGGATTGTAGGTACATGTGATGGATTGGTATGCTTGTCTAGTTCAGATATTGTGGCTTTATGGAATCCTTCTCTTCGAAAATCACTCATCCTTCCAAAGCCTTCACTCCAGTCGCATGGCCTTATTCCAAGAGATATTCGGACTTGTATCGGATTTGGAATCCACCCTGTAACCAATGACTGTAAGATTGTGAGGCTTACCTATCTCCGTTCAGATAGGGTCCTAGTACCGCCAGAGGTAGAGCTTTTTGAGCTTAGCACAGGCTCTTGGCGAATAATTAATGCTGGTAACTTTCCGTACGTTGCTCCTTTTGATGCTCAACAGGCCTTTCTGAATGGTGTTGTCCACTGGGCTGGACGTAAACCCAAATATATTTTCAACAAGTCTCGTAGTAGTTTATGTACTGTGATTATGTCATTCGACATGAGAAACGACAAGCTAGGTTTTGTAAAGGCCCCAGCTTGTGTAAAACAGCATTGGGACTGGACCATGCGTGTCACAATATTTGGAGAATCCCTTTCTTTTTCATATTTTAGTTTTGATAGATATTGTTGCATATGGGTGATGAACGAGTATGGCATAGAAGGCTCTTGGACAAAGCAATTCAACATTGCTCTGGGAAGGGATTTCGTGAGACCAATTTTCTTTAAAGAGAATGGTGATATCTTATTGGAGAGAAGTGGAGCGACTTATAGTAGAGTGAATGAGTTGGTCTCCTATGACCCTAAAAGCAAACTAATCAAGAATATCAACGTACATGGAACACCAAGCTGCTTTCACGTAGATACTTACAACGAGAGCCTTGTTTTAACCAGGGGCTTAAATGAAGTAATAGGGAGACCGGAAAATTCTTGTGATGCAGTTACTTGCAGGACAACATCCATTCTGCCTAGAGAGGAAGATGAGGTTAAGGGGAAGAGTACAATAATGAAGGAAGAATAAGAATATGCCGAGGTACGAAGATACGATACACCACTTGCTCTGAAATATTTATTGATTCAGTTCAATGTTGTTACCATGTTTTCTTTTATTGACACATGAATGTCCTAGTTCGGTCTCACAATAATCATTTAAATTGAGTGGTTTGTTCCAGTGTATGAGAGGGTAAATTATATATATGTTAAATAACGTATAATGTTAGAAACTTTAATGTTCTGCCATGGTAGCCCTATAATGGCACTTACTTCGACTGGAACCACTAAAAGCAAAAGAGAGGTAAGCTATCTGTTGATGCATAATGTAATCTTAGTGATTGTTAGAAACTAAAAGTGTGCTGTTTCCTAATTTGGATGGGGAATTTTTTTGGTTTTAATCAATGACTTGTTTTTTGTTAGTTGAGAAGTCCTTCGAGTAGTTTTACACGTGCCTTTTTTGCGGGCATTGGTTTGTAATTTATGTTTCCTGCTTTGCTTTTGTAGAGGTTAAGTTAGGTTGCTGATTCCCCTATCTATTTCGATCATGTCTGGTCGTTTGTTGTAGCTCTCAACATTGCTGTGGGAGTTGGTTTTTAGAATCCTTGGAGGTTTTGTGAAGAAGTTTTTCTGGATCTATGTGAGTTGTAGTAAAAAAAAGTGTAGTTTTTACTTTGTTTTGTGTTCTGCTCTTCGTGTACTGAGTTGGTTTTCGGGTTCGTACAAGTGTATTTTTTTTCTGTTTCTCTTTTTTGCTTGGGTTGCTGGATGCCTGGATTATGGTTTTGCCTTTTCCGTTGAAACGGTTTTGGGGTTGTGGTTCTTGACGTAATTGATCGAGGTGGTGTTTTTTGGTTTGAGGGGTGTTTGCCACATTGTTCATTTTCTGTTTTTCCCACTTCCTTTCTTCTTGCCAGCCACCACTATAATTTTACTGTACAATGTTATTTCTTGTTGTATTGTTTGATTACGTTTTTTGGGACAGTTGGAGGATTAAATCTTATAATTATAGAAAGTTTTATTCTTGACGATTGAATGCACTGATATTATTGATATTACGTAGTGTTTTATTTGTCAAATGACGATTTTATATCGCTTTGAACCCTTTTTCGATGAGCATTTTTGGATAACCTTGCCACTGCACCCAAGTATAATTTGCCATTTCTTTTGTCTCTATCAGTATTTCATTTCTGACAGAATTGTGCTACCTTAACTAATTGAGGTTCCCGGCAGTTATTTGTGGTGACTTTTTATTTTGATACTTAAGATTAATACCGACTAATTCATAGTATGTGATGTGTATACAACTGTAGTTACATACTGCGTACCACGTCTATGTTTAATCAATTGATCTATCCTAGCCATCTGTTATTTATTCATTTGAAAACACGATGAAAAATTGTTTTCTTATACTTTGTCTAGATACATGACAAGAAAGAGAGCAGAGTAAGAAGTAAACGGAGAAGGCAGAACACTTGAGCGGGTGGATGCATTGCGTCTTCTAGGCCTCTGGCATATGAAGAAGAGGAGGAGACCGGATTATAAATGAGGAAAGGGAGCGAAAAGGAGAAAGATATTTGGTTAGAAGGCACTTTCTTATGTTTTTTATTTTATTAAGAAATATTTTTCCCACTTTTTTCATTTTGGCCCTAAAGAATACTGTTGTTTTTCTTTAATTGTCATTTGCTGAAATAACATTTTCGAGTAAAACTCACTCTATATGTATGGGGATGATTCCATTACGTTAATTAGTTAAGAGAAATATGATATTTTGGAAGAAAGTACAATTGTGGGAATAGCTTTGTACAAAACCCTTTCAAACAAAGCAAATCTCATCCGTCCATATTGTTATACCAATCGTTGCTTTTAGCTCCAAACTTGATCTTGTTAATCTTACACCTTAAAAACACCGCCTGAGTATGTTTTCTAATCTATGTTGCTTCGGTTTCATAGAAAATCAACAGCCCTATAGTGATATCAATATACAGTGGTATATATAGCTGACCATTGAGGAAAACAATCAATGTCTTCCTTCCTTTGCAATATACAGATTAGGATCCGAGAATCGGCATCAATGTTGAATGGTAATATATTCCTTTCTCAGCAATTTTTATGCATACGCCTGAAGAAGTTCCCTAGTTTCAGCACCTATATGTAGGGATGGCAATATGGCCCAATTCGTAGGGCTTTTAACCCGCCCCGATCCTAATTGGTCGAGTTTGGGTTTTTTAAAGTAAAACTCACGCCAAGTCAATCTAGTTTACATAAAATAAACACATTTGACTTGACCCGCACAAATATAATGTTTTTTTTCCCTTGTCAACACTCATAATCTTCAATTACACCATGGTGGGGTGCGTCAAGGTGATTGATCATGTAAGCTTGGCTGATTTAGGCCAAGGTGATTAATCACTTAGGCCTGATTGGGTTAGGCCAACTTAATCACTTCGGCTTGGTTGATCTAGGCCAAAGTGATCACATCGGCCTGGCTGAGTTAGGCTATAGTTATCACTTAGGCCTGATTGAGTCAGGCCAAGGTGATCGCTTAGGCCTGACTTATTTAGGCCAGAGTGACCGCTTAAGCCTAACTGATCTTGGCCAAATTAATCACTTAAGCCTGGTTGAGTCAAGCCACACTTTAGCATGGATGATTTTCACCAAGGTGACCCCCGACTGAGTCAGGCCACACTTCATATTCTTGAGTTGTATCGTTTGACCCCGGCCAAATATAGGCCAAGGTGAATTAGTTCGATCCTTGACTAAGCTGAGCTGGTTCTTAGGCCAAGATAATCACTTAGGCCTGACTCATTTAAGCCAATGTGATTACTTAGGCCTGGCTAATTTAGGCCAAGGTGATTGATCACTTAGGCCTGGCTAATATAGGTCAAGGTGATTACTTAGGCCTGAGAGGGTTAAGCCAAAGTGATCACTAGACCTGGCTAATTTAAGCTAGAATGATCAATTTGTCCTGGCTGAGTTAGGCCATTGTAATCACTTAGGCATGGCTGATTTAGGCCAGAATGATCACGTAAGCCTAGTTGAGTTAGGCCCGGGTGATCACTTAGGCCTGGCTGATTTAGGCGAGAGTGATCACTTAGGCCTGGTTGGGTTAGGCCAAGGTGATACTTAGGCTTGACTGATTTAGGCCAATTCAATCACTTAGGCCTTGCTGATTTAAGCTAAGGTGATAGATTACTTAGGCCTGGCTGATCTAGGCTAAGGTGACTACTTAGGCCTGACTAGGTTAGGCCAAGGTGATCGCTTAGGCCTGGTTGATTTAGGTTAGAGTGATCACATAGGCTTAGCTGAGTTAGGCCATGGTAATCACTTAGGCCTGGCTGATTTAGACTAGAGTGAACGCTTAAGCTTGGCTGATCTAAGCCAAAGTAATCACTTAGGCCTGGCTGAGTCAGACCACACTTTGGCATGGCTGAGTCAAACTGCGTCGATCATCCCATTAGGCCTGGTCAATTATCGCCATTTTAATATACGACTCCAACGCGTCAAGGTGATGGAATAACCCCACATTTGTTGCCCCCCCATTCTCACGGCTGAACTGACTTTCTTAGTTCTGGCGTGATGAATAGTAATTCATTAATTTTTATCTTTTGCCGAGGCGATTTTCCATGATCGAAAAATTGCACTACTTTTACCTCACCAAAAATAAAAAATTTGTGATGAAGTGCAAACCGACTTTTCTCTAACTAATCATTTGTGAGCCGAACTAATTTTTTTAGGGCGTAAAAATCAATACAGAGGCTAGATGCAAATGGTCACCCTGCCTTTTAGCTTTTTCGAATTTCGAGGTGGTCTTTTGGTAATTGAGATGACTATTTAAAAAAATATGTTGGCTTTTCCTCTTTGCACTCTGAGCCAAATGTTCATCTAGCCACTTTCTCTCTCTAAATAAACCCATTCCCACGCCATTCTTAGGACTTAGGGCCTCTTAGATTTGAGATTGGATCTTACAGTTCTTCAACTCAATCGGTTCTTCAGGTGTCCTTTCATATTCCGGTAGTATTCTAAATTTGATTTTGACTTTCGCGATAACTTTTGATGCATTTTATTTGATTTGCTTTGAATGTTCTTCAATTTTTTTTGGGTGTATCCGTGTACATATATATGCACATCATAGGCTGCCCTTTGATCTTTCCAATAGCTCATAAGATCTTGTCAATTTGTGATGATGCCTACAAATGGATGAGCTCCATGCTAGCATGGAGAGAATAAATAGACATCAAAGAACACATGCAATCATAAAAAATAAAGAGAAATGGGTATAAAATATGCAGAAACTAAAAGAAACAAATATTTACATGTGGTTCGCCTCGAAGATAGGACTATGTCCACACGGGAAAATATGGGGTTAAGAGCATCTCCAACAGTCTTTTAAATTTTTGTTTTGTGTAAAATTTACACAACTTGTAAATTTTTTTCTCTCCAGCAGTCTTTTAAAATTGAAATTTGTGTAAAATAGTTGTGTAAAATACACTCCTATTTTACAATGCCACATCAGCTTTCTCTCTCTTCAATTTTTTTATAAAAATTGAAAAAGTAATAACTTTAAATGTAAAATATATATATTAATAAAAATTACATATTTGAAATCTACTCATCAATACCTATAAATCAAGATCCATTGTAATTGCAAGATTATTTGTAAAAAAATCAAGAAAAAATTAATAAGAAAATTGCTTGAATTGATATTTAACATGTGTTACAATCTTATTTGTTATTTCAAAATTTACACAAAACTTTACAAAAGTACCATTGGAGCACTTTTTTTTTAGCATTCAAGTTTTTTTGTAAAAGCGAGTTGACACATGTGATTTACAAATCAATTTTTACACTACCATTGGAGATGCTCTAAGCTATATTATAATAGATGAATACATGGTGGCCATTGTTGATATATACATATGATTTTTTTTCCACTGCATCTACTATTTGAAAAATTCAAGGATCATATTGCCTAAGTTGATTTTAGGGTTTTTATCAAAAACAATTTAAAATTTGATAAGCGAAATTAAAATCCTAGGTCTAATCAATTTTATCGTCGAAACTTGTGTTGTGTTATCTAACAATTATATCTAGTAATCACATAAAAAGCAATCACACAATACCATAAATTTACGAGATACCCCTACTTGCGTAGGACTAATCATCTAGACTAACCGATAATATTTCACTATGATCAAAATGGAATTATAGATTCGATAACTTACAAAAATTGCTTTTCCACAATTTACGCAATAGTCCCATCAATTTTATGCGTTAGCCACTTCGCTCACCCCGTCTCTAATCACAATCAAAGACACTCCTGCACGACTATGAACATTGGGAACCCTAGTTCTTAAAATTGAAGAACAATAAAATCTCCTATAACAAATAGAATCCCCTATAACATGTAAACAAAATTTAGGTGGTGTTTCAAAACTCCCAAAAATTGAATCTAGAGTTTGGATATTTTTTGTCTCAAAAAACTCTCTAAAATCATGTATTTTTGACCCAAGCCAATTATTATATTTATAAAAAAAAATATACATTCAAACTCTTTTTTAAAATAGGTTAAAAATATTAAAAAATAAAATTTTTCGATAAACATTAGTGCCAAGAAAATTATACGCCGGACCAATACAAATTGAAAAGTTAGATCGATCTGAAATTAAGAATTCAATTCCTTAGCCCCATTCTGTAACGGACCGGTCCAAGATAGAAAAACTCGTACAGATCCGTCACCAAATATCCACGTTGCCAACTTTTTTCAATTAAAAGACATGGCTTTAATAAAGCTTCTTTTACCTAAGGCACGTGGGTTTGGCTTTTCAAAGTGGAATCTTTGACTTTTCAAACTTTTCCTTTTTATTTAATAAATAAAAAAAATATTTTCTTTTTCTTTTTATTTTATTTTGTTATATTAAATTCGTTTGGTCACCAATTCGACTCAAATTTTAGAGAAATTTTTTTGGAACATGTTAGATATGAAAAAAAAAAAATCTCAATAATTTGTGTCGATGGAACTTTTCGAATTACGGCAAAACTCAGTAAAATTACTTAAAAATAAATTTGACTCAAAAGTTTTTTAATTCGAATTTTAAGGTCAATCAGCACCTATATTTTGAATTATACTATATAACCAACTTATCTCAGGTCCTGAATTATGTGCGATGCATCCAGTAAGTTTAGCGAGCTTCCGTTAATTGTTGCATATTCAAATCTTCAATTCAACTCAAACAATTATAATAGAAAAAGTATTTTTGAAATTGGAATCAAGACAACTAAAAATATAAACCTAATGCTATTCTTAAGGAAGAAGAAAGCTTCCTCTCTCTATAGAAATGTTTTTTAAATTAAGGATTGCTCTCCCTCCAAATGAGGTCGACCCTATAAAACATAGAGGAGACAGTGATACAAGAGTAAGTGGGAGGGATTTAGTACAACAATGAGTGGAGGAGTGGTGAGTAGAGTATATACTCACTGAGCCAATGAAACACTTTCTTCGTATAAGGTTGTTACGCCACGTAGGATAGAGGAGACGTGCGCTTGCACATGGAGATATTAATTTCACTTTAGTTCCTGAAAATAGATTGATGTAAAACTATATTATTTGTAGGGAAAAATGGATTCATTGCTAGAATAACAACGTCCTTTCACTAATATATATTAATCTGTGACATGAAATTGTATTTAGTGTCAAAAAATAATTCATGGTAAAATTATAATGCATTCGAGGTAAGTGTGGGAGGATAATTTTTTATGTGGGCCTTGGCCTAAGTCTATCGCATAGACTATAGGCTTGTTATGAAGCAAGATCTCTTGATCGGCCTAAATGCCATCTGGCCAATCAAGTTAAGGATTCTCAGTGATCGGATAATTGGAAGTCAGGCCAGTCACTAACTGTCATGCGATGGATATGATAGAACTGAGCTAAAGGATAGACAATGGGAAATGACTACTTCTATTAGTGTGAAAATGGGTACGGACACATGTGATCTTGGAGTAGTGATCAATTTTATCTTTTATAGTGATTTCCAATCTTACCAAACCCTATCTAGATTCTATAAATAGGACAAGATAAACCCTAAGCAGGGATCAACCAATTTACAACTACACAAGCATTCTTTATGTATTCTCTTTCTCTAAATTGTATTTTTAACCATTAGAGCTCAATAAAGAACACAACCACACACTCAGTGAGGACCTACTGCCAGATTAGGTATAAAAAAACACCGGGGGAACATACCTACACTAACAAAAATCCATTCTCATTGTTGGTCGGATTTCAACCCTAGAGGGGGGTGAATAGGGTTTAAAAACTTTAATGCGGAATTAAAAACTTTTCTAACAATGTTTAAGTAAAACAAATTTACTAACCCAATATATCAAGGAATGCAAGCACATAAACAATTAAACAAGCAATTCCAAGAGCAATAAATTAAGCAATAATTAAACAATCAAAAATAAAGAGATTGAGTAAGAAAGATTGAACCGATTTGAAGTCCAAGACTTTTTGTCCTCACGGTTTTGGTTTACCAAACCATAATCCGCGCTCGGTTAGTTCCCCGAGAAGTTCTACTAATTCCCATCTCCTTCCGGTTGAAGATCAAACCACTACAAGTGTTGTTGTCTCACACACTCTTTACAAATATTGCTTGACCACAATATTCACACAAGAAACTCTCTCTTGCTAACCTTGTGAGATTTACCTCTCACAATTTCTAAACAAGAATTTACCTTCTTGTTTTTCTTATGAGATTTACCTCTCACAATTTAATACTAAATTGTTTGGTGATTCACACCAATTAACGACTACTCTCAAGTGTTTGTAGAATACAATTTAAGCTCACACTAGAGTTACTTGTTTTGATCAAGATTTATAGCTCAATAAGAATGATTGATCAAAAACAATTTCTCGAATCTTTAGATATTAAAGATAGATGAAGTATAGAGTATAAGAGTGATTCAAGGTAGTCAAAATGTGTCTTAGATAGTGTATATATAGTCCCAAAAGTGATATAGCCGTTTGTGAGGTTTGGTAGAAGTTTGGTACCAAAAATGGTAAAACAATCAGAAATCCAACGGCTATATTCTGGGCCATCAGTCGACTGAGAAAAGTTCCTTATTTGACTGAGTGGGCCTTAGTCGACTGAGCACAACTCCTTAGTCGACTGATGGACCAGACTGCCCATCAGGCCATAAAGCCAAAAATCCCAATTTTTTGCACTTTTACATATAAGCTTTCTAATGCTTTAGGGACCTTAAAAATAAGTTCATAAGACACCTATTTTCGGGAAAACTCAAAATATGATCATTTGAATTTAATATGCATTTATTTCAAAACCAGTTTTTATAAGAATGATGTTTTGAAAGAAATTTTGATTCAAACTGATTTTGATCAATCTAAGAATGATATTTCAATATGTATGAGCTATATAAATAATCAAATAAATTTTACATAATACCTAAGCACTCACTCAATTATCGAATTAACGAGTCTTTGAATGCTTCGATTTGTTTCTTCAATTTGATTCTTCCTTGAAGCTTTTGCATATGATCCTTGATCTTGATCTTCATGGATTTGCATTGATGAGATTGATCTTCTTGCTAGTCTAATGCTTCGTTGACTTGATTGGATATAAATTGAATAATCTTTGTCATGCTTCCTTTGAGCAATCATGCTATTCTTGATTTTCCAAATAAGAAATATATAATCTTAAATCAAGAACATGTTAAATTATACATAATTAATTTATTGTTATTATCAAAATAAGATTAAGACCTTCAAGGTCAACACTCATCACTGGTCATTTAATGTTCATTACCACCACCTTTGCTAAATTTGATTACCAACTCTATTGATTTGGGTTGATTCTATCTCCTTTGGGCTTCGTCAAATTTACACCACCCACAATTGGCTCCGTCTGTGGGAATCGGTGATAGAAAAGTTCATATACGGTAATCAAATTTAGTTTCCTTCTTTACAGTGAATTTTGCAGTATTTTTTGGTTTATTTCTATGCTTCGCTTTAGTATCGTTTGATTTGATTTGGCATTGATGTTTCTAAAAAATGGTTCATACAAGAAGCCATCCTATAGAAAATGCAAACCCAGATATCATCCCTATAGTTAACCCCACCACGAGCCGAACTGCAACTTAGGACATACACCTTGCTAGACACCTAAATAGGGTTCTGAACCACTTCCAAACAAATTCATCCTCCCCATTTGACCTTAATTATGCAAACAAGGGTCCAGTGGCCTCTATGGAGCAGAGCCTGGTATCAAAATTACAACAGAAAGGAAAGACCTATTGTTGTAAATGTTACGAGAGAAAATTGCGGCAAATGCTGCATTAGGATTACCCAAACCACCAATTCCAGCCCTCGCTAGGACCCACGTCTCCTCAACCAAGAAGGAACTTGTGGAATATGAGGCAGATTCTTTGTATCGCAATAAAAAAAAATTTGCGATCGCCGAGGAGCCTCTAATTGAGCCCAAAATTTGTACTCCTAATCCTTTAAACAAGACTCAATTAGTTTCTAATTACCATCTAAAACCGAAAATTGCATATAAATTCAGTTTAAGCATAGAAAAAAGGCACTGCATTGTATTTATGTGTTAGCAAGCCATTTTTTGAGCCTAAAGTGGTTAAGCAACTAAAGTTGTATGCAAGATAGAAGTTTGAAAGCGAAAAAAATGCTAGAAAAAGGCCCATAAAAGAAGTCAAAGACCATTTCGAGGCCTAAGGCGAGGAAAACTCCTCAAACTACACCCAACGCGATAACAAGAAGAGAAAAGCAACTCCCCAAGCATGAAAAAAGTGAACGCAAGTGTCCAAGAGTGATCCCAAGAGGAAAAAAGCTCAATCGAATCAATTCCGAAAGTTTTCGAGCAAAATCGAGAACTGCCGTAAAAAGTCCGAAATAGTAACTGATCAAAATTTTTTCTACAATAGGAATTTGAAGAAATCTCTCCAGAAATATAAGTTGTAGATAATTAAATTATCTAAGCGAAGGTGAAAACGGTGCATCAATCAGAGTTTGGAACAAAAAGTTATGAGCGAAAGAAGAAGTATCCAAAAGAAAAGGAAAAAGAAAATAAAATATATGAGGATCGATCCCCACTTGGTTTTTTGGCCCGTTTTCGGTTTTTGGCTCTTTTCGACCCGTTTCTTCAAGGATTATTCAACTCACGACTAGAGACACCTATGGGACATATAAAAGACCACATATATCATATTTTAAGGTACGCAACAGTCGTATTACGATAGAACAGAGAGCTGAGAGCACCGTAACTTTCTGTGAGTTTTTGCGCTTGTCTGTCAATTGAACTTTGAGAGTTTTCTTTCTTCTTTATACAAAATAATTGTTGTTTTTGTTTGTTTATGGCATATTGAGGCTGGACTATTGGTGTAATCAAGATTCAATTCATCATTATATCAAGTTTCAATTGCAATTGTTGTTCTTCATCTAGGTAAACCCTAGTTTTTTCCTTTCTTCGATTTGATTGTTTTTAATCCTTTGTTTGCTTAAATATTCATAGATTAGTTGTTAGGGTTCATATATATTCTGGAATTAAACTAACCCCACGTTTTAGGGGCTGGTTCTAGGGTTTATAGACCCGTTTTGTCAGTTTTTTCGGTTTTTCATTAATTTATGCTTGTTTCTCGTTCTATATTCAAAGAGTTTATCATTTTACAATGCTATTCATATGTGATTCATTGTTTGTCATATAGAACCTTATTTTCTAGAATTTTTAGGGTTTTAGTCGAAATTCTTCAGTTTATGACCATTTTGAGTTTGTTTACCGTTTTAAGCATAAAATTTTCGTTTTAAATCGAAATTGAGTAATTCCAAAGCCAAAAGCTTTTAAATTTAATTTTCTATTTTATTAGGTATTTTTATACTATTATTCATATTTTATGATTGAATGTTTAATTATAATATGTCTAGCTAAATCGTTAGTTAGGGGTCCGTAGTGAAATATGCGAACTTAATCTTTGAATGTAATTCAATTTGGGTTTGAATCTGATTTTTCTATTGGTTATAGTTCACCTATTGAATGTATGAGTATTTTTTAATCTTTGCATGCCTAAAAAATATGTTTCCATAAGTTAGCTCATAAATTCCATTTGATTAATAACTGTAAAACGTCAATTCACAAATTTTCGCACCAAAACTCTAACGTGGATGATTTGAGGACAATCTTTATCCTATGATTAGTTAGCTTAGTTTCTTAAGTGAATCATCTAATTTGGTGCTATTTTGTTATTTATTCACGTAAGTGCCGAAAAAGTGCTAATTTTGACTTTCAGTGTTCTTTTTAAAATGAATTTGATTTGAATCATGTTCAAACAAACCTTAGGAGAGTGTTAAGATACAAATTTTTGGGAAGCTTAATCAACTTGGATTGTTTTTGTCACGCACTAACAATACTAGGTTTCAAATTACACTTTTTCAAAGTCAAAAAGCTTCACTATCAAATTCTATTGCTCAAAGCTAATCTATATAATCCTTGTCACACATGGGCTATGATATACCTGTAGTAGCAATATAATTGGATAGTTGGAAGGTCTAGGAGCTTGATCTTAGTGAAAAATCTTATTTAAACTTATATTTTGATTACCCGGTTGGACTAGTTTCGTATTCCCTAACTACGAATCCCTTAACGTTTGTTTCTTGTTGGTTTAAGTTCGCTTAATATTCTGTTTTGCTTGGTTAGTACGTTGTTTTATTTAATTTATTTATTTTTATTTCAATTGCATGTTCCCCTAGTGCATTTAGAAAGCCATTTAAGTATAAAACTTGCACTTGTGAATTCCCTCTAATTTTGCACCCTTTGACTAGATTTGCTTTTAGTGTTAGTTTAAATTAGTTAGTAGTTTAATTTATTTTCATTTTTCCTTTCCTATTCCTCATTTCAATCATCTTTTCTTTTGTTTTCCCTTCTTTCCCCTAAGAGAGATAACTAGATAAATAGGTTCCTTACCTTCCCTGTGGTTCGACCTTGGACTTTCCCAAGTATATTATAACTTGACCACTTGCACTTAGGCGTAATACTTCTCACTTTTTGAGAGTAGTCAAGACAGATTATGGCGCCATTGCCGAGGAAAGTTAACGATTCCATTTGTTTCTACCTAGTTTCTTTCTTTTTTTTCTTTTCCTCCTAGGATTCTATATTAGGTCTCTGCCTAGTATATGAAACCTTGGCTTCGTGGTCCTAATAATCACATTTCAAATAATCCTCTGTATGAGTATCGTGTCATTCCTAACAAGTACAAGTTGGACAACAAACCATCTCCATCATCTGAGTCTTCTAGTTCGACCAATTCACTTATACTTTCTTTTTTTCTGATTCTTGGAACGGTACTATCCCGTGGGTAGCTGAACACCCAATGGCTAATCAGGACGTTGAAAAACAAGCAACCGCATTTGCAGCAGCACAAACAGCTAATAATGGAGTTAACCAAGTAGTTCAAAATCCTAATCTTACTTTGTGTGTACTCCTTCCTGGCAGAAATGCTACTCCTTCTTGCATTAATTTTTCAAATGATGCAAATAATTTACATTTCTGCAATGGCATGATTCAACTTCTATCCACTTACCATAGGTTTGAAAGTGAATAAGCCTATCTTCATATTCGAGAATTTGAGGATATATGTGCCACTTTCAGTGACCAGAACTGTTCTGAAGATATAATTAAGTTGAAGTTATTTTCTTTTTCCTTGAAGGATAAAGCTAAGACTTGGTTTATCTCTCTGTGCCCGAGATCCATCAACTCATGGCAAGAACTCCAAGAACAATTCCTCAAGAAATTCTTTCCTTTACATCTTACTTCCAACTCGAAGAAGACGATTCAAAACTTCTCCCAGAAGGATGATAAAACCTACTTCCAGAGTTGGAGGCGCTTCAAAGATCTTCTTAATTCTTGTCCACATCATGGTTATGAAAAGTGGAGAATCATCAGTTTCTTTTATGATGGTCTAGTTCCCTCTACTCATCAGTTTGTTGAATCTATGTGCAATAGGCAATTCTTAGGAAAGAGTCCTATAGATGCTAAAGGATATCTCGAATGGCTTTCTGAAGTTTCTCAGGCATGGAAACCCAGTGCTAAGACAGGTACAGTTAGAGCAAAAGTAGCACCAACTAGTGTGTACCAACTGAAGGATAACGATGAAATCAATGCTAAGCTAGCTACTATTTGTCAAAAACTTGAATCTTTGGAAACAAAGAAAGGAGAATCAACTCCTAAGTAGTTCGTGGAGCAAGCTTGCAGCATTAGCGACACTTGGTCATCTCATTAGTGACTATCCGACCATTCCAGCCCTTAGAGAAGTGTTGAACACTGATGTCAATGTTGTTATGGCAATTGGTAAATCCAATTCTTATAGGATCGATATAACCCATCTTGGAGGAACCACACCAACCTCAGTTGGTCTGCTAACAACTATGAAGGGAACCCCATGAAACCCTCTCAACCATTTCAACAGGGCCAGTCTAATTTCCAACCACCACCACCACTTCAACCATTCTATCAACAGTCCTAACCTCTAGTTAGTTTACAATCTTCACCTCAGCAATATCAACAACCTTAAGGATCGAATCCTAATTCTTATATTCCACCGCATAGGAAAGCCCTGAGGAGAATTTGCAAGGCATGTTCCAACATATGCTGCAGGCGATGAACCAGATGAAAGTTTCTATGGATAAGATTGCTAGTCAGAATGATTCGAATAGGAAGGCAATTTTCCCAGCCCAACCACAGCCTAATCCCAAAGCCACTGATAACACTTCTACTTTAGGCACTAAGTAATATCATTAGAAAGTCAAAGTGTAGACACCCCGATCCGTGACCCCCGCAAGAACCCTAACGACCTTCGAAAGTACTATTTTTTGAGTCCAGGACTCACCCGAACACCCGGAACTGCCCCGAAGAGTTTGTTGGCCAAACAAACATGTTTTAAAAGTGAAATGTCGCACGACAAAGCAGTATGTCGCGCGACAATCCCCTTTACAGGGACATGTCGCGCGACAATCACCCCACCACTCCACTTTCTGACTCATCAGTGAGTCAGAATCATCATTAAAAGCAGTATGTCGCGCGACAATCCCCTTTACAGGGACATGTCACGCGACAATCACCCCACCACTCCACTTTCTGACTCATCAGTGAGTTAGAATCATCATTAAAGTATAATGTCGCGCGACAGTCAAGATTGTCGCGCGATATACACCAAAATGTCGCACGACATACACCTTTTCAGCACTATAAATAGGCCAGCACCCCCATGGGTTCTAGAGGGCAAGTTAGACAGCAACAAAACACCAAAAACAGAGCAAAAAACAGCAGTTTTAGAGCAGTTTGGCAGTGAAGTTTATGATCTGATTTTCTAATCTTTCGTCAAGCATTTTTTTCAATTATCGTCTTATTTCTGAAGAATTATCGAATCTATTCTCGACACTCGACGTGTCCCGTTTCTGGAATCGAATTCTCGGAAATATCTGAAGAAGGAGAAGATTATTATCGCCGGAGATCTCTCTGCCGTATTATATTTTCTTTCTTATTATTATTCTCGTCGGGAAGGTAACGAAAGTCTCTTCTAGTAACTAAATAAGATATTTGTATATTAGTGTTATTATAAACTTGTTTAAAACTCAATTTTTCTAGATTCCTAATAAGCGCTCGAAAATCAGGTTTATCTGTGTACTTGTTTTATTTCTGTTGTTTTGTCCATGTTTTATTTGAATAAACATATTGCCAAGTTACAAAGCAGTCTACCGTTCTCAAAACAAAAGACCCTGATAAAACCATTTGCAAAATTAGAAGCGTGAGTACGTTATCATCCGGATAAAATTCTGTTTCAAAACCCAGACTGATAAGACTTATCTAGGAACTAAAATCAACATATCCTGTCTCTTCTATAGACTGCGACGTGTCTGATAAAACTCTCCTCAAGGAGTTCTAGTTCCATATTAAATCGGTCCCGATATAAATCCGAACTTTTACAAAAGTAATTACAACACAAGAAATCCGTCATTATCTAAGGAAATAATACGGGATACTTTTTCAAAATAAAAGGTTTTGTCATTTATATTTATGTCTTTCAATAATAAAAACATCGGATCTCGGAACACAAAGGCTTTTCATACCCTTTCCTGCTTTCCCTAAAAATTAGGGTTTTTATTCGAAAAGTAGTAGACTATCAGTAAAAGCATCCAAGTTCTTCAACATAAAATAAACATATAAGTCCACTAGAGACCGAAAGGGCGGAATGGGTGCTTAACACCTTCCCAAACCGTAATATAGTTCCCGAACCCTATAGAATCCTGGTTTCGTAGACAAATGTGTAAAGAAAGGCTTATCTGTAGCCTTTCCTCTTACACAACTGTTTTGTCCGTTTTCTCGTAAAACGTACTGGCGACTCTGAACGAACTCTTTTGCATCTAGAATAGACATAGGGACACCCGATATGAATTATCAAAACACTCCAAGCAAATGGAACGACGGGATCCTTTCCGACGTTTCAGACGCCCAACGAACGGGGACGAGACCCGGGGGTCGCATTTGCGGATTCTCATAGTGGCGACTCTGCTGGAGAGAAAATGAGAACTAGGCTCTTATATGTGGACTCTTGTTTATCTGTTGAATATCAGCCTTTACTGCTTTTCCTACTTGTGTTATTTTGTTTGAGAAGAAACTATTTTTCTAAAAATAGAAGTTTTCAAAATACGTAATAAAGATAATGACATTTGTAAACCCGACCTTTAAAACTTTGCACACACTTTCACAAATAATGCATTGGTTCTACGAGTGTGAATTTACCCCGAACCCTCGGAAGTATTATAAGTGAGTAGGGAGTTGGCTTGCTTGGGCCAACATAAACCGAAAGCATTTACTTCCACTCTCCTTGGCCAAGTACGCCCCCGAGGTATATCGAGTGACGAGAACACTCACGTACCCGGGAAGTATATCAAAAGATTCTTGCACGTACCCGCCCCTGGGATATATCGCGAGGTCTTGCCAAATAGGAGGGAGCCTGAAACCTTCACCTTGCATTACACCTGCGTTGCATATAAGATTGAGTCAGCTAAAACACTTGTCAAAACAGCCGTAGGGGATGTACCACCTTACGGCTTACTTTACGCCACTTTTTTCAAAACCCGAGCCTGTTCTCGGCATTTTTGTTTAGTGTTTCTTTTGGCAAAATTCGAGTCACGTCATACTCTTCCTTCATCTTCACCCCGTGGTTCCGTCTGCAGCCGTAATACGACGACAGTCTGAAAGGTTGGGCTGGTCGAGATCATACTCGGAGATTAGTAAGACCAAGCACACCTGAAATGGTCGATGGACCCGAGAACCAAGAGACAAGTCAGGGCCTAGCCGAGGCATCTGCATCACAGCCAGATTTAGCCGAAATGTATCGTTTATTGAGGACCGTCAGCGTGAGTCTAGCAAACCTCCCGAATGAGCAACAGAATACCCGAGTTTGAGTAGAAGAGTTGTCAGCCGGGCGGGTCGCGCCACCGGGGTTTGAACGACTACCACCGAATCGAGATCAAGGGCAGACATCGCAAATACTTCCCCCAATTCAAGGAACCAATCCACCTCAAACGAGTCCTGTCATCGTCGGTCCCGTTCAGACCGATCCCAATAATCAGAATCAATGGGCCCCGGATTCAGGCCCTACCTATCAGCAACCAGAGCCACCCATCGTCTGGCCACAACCCCTCAGCCCGGGCGCCTTGATCCTCAATACCAGCCATGGCCACAAGTTCCCGCAAGACCTATTCCACCTCTAGCCCGAGTAGCTCCTCCTAATGAATACCCAAGATATCAATCGACTTTGGGCAGTGTATGCAGAATCGGTTATAGCTAGGGAACACCCCAACGAGGTGTCAAGAGAGAGTGAAGAAATGAGGAAACTGAAAGAGCAGATGAAGGTTGGCTACAAAGGGGAGTCTCCTTGATAAAAGGAGCAGATGAGATTACAGATATGAATGCTTTCTCCCTCTACCCAGAAGCAAGATTGCCTCAGGGATTCAAGCTCCCTTCCATCACCAAATTTACAGGGACCAAACCCCCGAAAACCCATCTTCAATCCTACATCAGATCTATGCAAGTGTCAGGCTGTGAAGAGCCAGAATTGGCTCAGGCTTTTCACATGACTCTCACGGGGGCCGCCCTAAGATGGTTTTTTCGATCTGGAGAGACACCACACGAAAAACTTGGGGGATATTGTCAAAGAATTCATGCATAAATACGGGTCCAACGAAGATTTGGAAATTACCTGCAAACACCTGGAAATGACCAAGCAAGGAGAGAAGGAAAGCTTTCAGCGATTTCGTTACACGCTGGAGAGAGATGGCCTCCCAAATGTCCAAACGGCCTGAATGAAGAAGAACAGTTGGAAGATCATACAAGAGGAATTTTACTCCAAGCTGTATTAAGTAGTATGGGAAAGCACGTATTCCCACATTTCAGGGCCCTGTTAAGCATGGGGTCACAAGTAGAAGAAGAGTTGGCTAAGAAAGCCGAGAATGATACCAAGAAGGCCTCATACACAGGGAGAAAGATGGCCACTCCAATCGTTAACCAACTAAGGTTCATACCCATATCAACAGAGCAAAATCCGTTTCAACAGCCACCAGCAAGCACCTCCTGATGAATTGGCCCGCACAAGGAGAATCTTCGAGCACCGAAATGAAGAGAAAAGGAACTTCTGTACCCTTCCCACTACCATGGTCAAAAGTTTGGAACTTCTGTCACTCCACTCAACCCTCCTCCACCAGTCCTATTCCCGGTACTTGGAGAATGAATGAGAACTGTGCATACCATCAAAAGTTTGATGAATATAACTCTATATATGTGATAGGTCAAAGAATGAGGCAGAAAGGCCACCCGACAAAAAGTTACGAGAATTACCGAAACTGCCGGAAATCGAACCGTCAAAACTCCTGGAAGGTAAAATTAAATAGCTTTGGATATCTGACTCCTAAAACCATTGAGGGTTGTTAGGTAATACTACAAGGAGGAACATACTCAAAAATCAGCCATTCCACCGATCTCGGGAATTGAGAAAAGAATTCACCCGGGAATCAAAAGGCACATTCCCGGTACTGAAATTTTCAGGAGAGGTTACATGAACAACATATCAAAAATCAGAGAACTGTGCATACCGTCGCAAAAGAGGCACCGGTTGTCCCCGCGACAACAAGTTGTCCCCAGCAGGCATTTCTGTTATAAATGACCCCTTTTGGTGCCTTTTGGGGGGAGGAAAAAGTGGAAAATCTCGGGAGAAGTGTTGGAAATATTATATTCACCTTGGGAAAGCTTTTTGGTAAGTTTTGTAATTTTCTGGATTTTAATTTTTATCCGTGTATTTTCATTGAATCGCATGTAAAGAGTGATATTTATCTCCAAATCAGTCCAAATTTCATATTTGAGCTTTATTTTAATTATAGAAGGTGTGGATTGAGAAAAAATCGTATTTTGAAAATATATTTTTATCAGGGTATTTTTTATCAGTCTCACATTTAGACTGCTGTTTTAATTCCAAATCAGTTCAAATTTTAGATTTGAGTTAGATTATCAACATTGAAAATATTGGTTGAGAAAAAATCACCTTTTGAAGGAATATTTTTATCAGTTATTTTCAATTTTATCAGTCTCAATCCACACCGGAATTGATTGATTTTGTGCCCTGTTTAATCTATAAATTTGGGCGTTGAATTAAATATCCAATGTGAGAGTTTGAAAATTGTCAAATGCCAATTTAAGTAATTAAATTGCGACACACTATTTGACAAAAGAAATCTCGATGATTGCCGGATACCAATTCCAAACTAAATTAGCTTCTGAAAAGCTCTGATTTTTATCAAAATGCACTGATTTTGTTGTCTATCTCTATACAAAACAATTGTGAAATCACACACATACACACTGATTTCTAAAATCAAAAAGGGCGAAATACGAAGCACACGTCTTCAATCCCCACCCCAAAATCCCGGTTTTCTAAAAATAAAAGGCTGAAGTGAGATAATATTACACGCGCATGCGAATCTGTGATAATACTTAACGCATATTCTACTTAGAGACCGAAAGGGCGACTTGGGGCCTAATCCCTTCCCAATTGTAATTTAATCCCCGAACCCTTGAATTGTCTGGTTTCGCATTAATTGTGTTTAAGAAAGGTTTAATTCATAAATGTTTATCTGTTACACAAAACTTTTGTTTGTTTAGTAAAACAAACTGGCGACTCTGAATTGTTTACAAAATGTCATGTTTTTTGTAATTAATAAAAACTCCAACCCAGCCGAGTTTACAGCTGCTTAGCTCTTCGTCAATTCAGCGCCATTGAAGCTGGAACCATTCCCGCACCCGGCGGGCCAATGTTACCAACAACCCCCTCCCCAACCATGCTCCACCAGGAATTAACGCCTTGACCACTGATGAAAAGGCTTTGATCTAGTAGGAAGTCCGAGATGACCCAGCCTACAAAGCGCCAGTTGTGCCTACCAGCAAAAGCTCAAGTGACCCCAGGCCTCAATCCAATGATCGATCAATGGATGGCTATGATGAACTTCCTACCCGGGCAAGGTTTAGGAAAGGCCAACCAAGGGATTTCACAACCACTCGCAATCAAGACCAATCCGGGAAAAGCTGGGATGGGATGGACCCAGGACAAGAAGAAACCGCCTTGGAAGCCTCAGGGCTTTCCCAAGGAGACAATCTGTATGACAGAAACCTCCCCCAAAGCCTTCAGTTGGTCGGCATAACCAGAATCATCGAAAGTCTCAAAGGGATCAGACCCAGCATCCCTTTGGATACAACAAATTACCCGTTCAGGAAGGGTATATCAGCCACCACTGATCGATGTCGAGAAATCACTTCCTCCTAAGGAAATAGGGGAAGATCGGGTATTAGAACAGTTGAAGAAAACTCAGGCACAAATCACCATTTGGGGCCTCCTGGTTGCCTCCAAACCTCACATGACCGCTTTCATCAAACTCCTAGATGAGGCTGTCATATCACTAGACTCTACGCCCGAACAACTGCCAAACATGATCGGGTCACTTACAGTCCAAAGAAGTTTGTCATTTTCAGATGAAGACTTATCTCCATTGGGGAAGAAACACAGCCTGGCCCTTCATATTACTGTCAGAACCCGAGAAAAAATCCTGCCGCAGGTCCTTATCGACAACGGGTCAACTATAAACGTTTGTCCCCTGAAGACCGCCAAATGTCTGGGTATCTTAGACTCAGAGCTTTCTCCGTCAGCAGTGACCGTTAAAGCCTATGATAATACCAGGAGGGCCGTTCTGGGTTCCCTAAAGCTAAATCTCATGGTCGGTCCCTGAAACTTTCCAGCCGAGTTTCAAATCATAGACATTCCCTCCAGTTTTAACCTCATGTTGGGAAGAGCATGGCTACATGACACAGGAGCGCTCCCCTCCTCCTTGCACCAGAAGATCAAGATACCATTCGAAGGGAACATAATCACCATCCAAGGAGATCCTGAAAGGACCTTGGCGGATCTGGAGTTACATGTATTGGGCATCGGGAGTCAAAGCATACAGTTGGGAGGCTTTTCCTACGAGCCTCAAGTACAAGTTCTCACCACCCAAAGAATCGAGTATCTTCCCCCCGATAATATCCCCGGTCTCAGCACCAAGATCACGAACATGCTGAGAAAGATGAAATACTTACCTGGAGCCAGTCTGGGAATGGGACAGCTCGGATTGCTTCAAGCCTTAGAATCAGTAACGAGGCATGGAAGAGAAGGGTTAGGGTACCAACACACCGAGGAAGACGACCAAGAGAATAGGATCCGAGGACATCAATACCCGAGTTTTAGCTCTCTAAACGGGTTTTTCGTCAAAGAAGGAGAGGACTTCCCCTTTTGTGGCTTTCAAGAGCCTTGGAGAAACAGCAATGGAGATAACCTTCCAGGATGGGAAATCTTCTATGAAGAGGACCTTAATCCCAAAGAAAGTGTAATACACAGCTTCTCTACCAAGTTAACGATCAGACCAAGTGAAGAAAGTGAAGACAAAGAAGAGGAAGAAATGATCGGAGATCTCTTTGACGTCATGGCTCTAGGGGATAATGAGTCAGGAAATGACCTTGTACACTTGATACACGTTGACCCAGACTATCAAGAAAAAGGGGGAAGGAGTGAGATTGTAAGTGTGAGAGATAAGAGCGAGGGTAGGGCTAAAGAAAAGTCTCTCCTAGATTCACTTTTTAAACTTGTGCCTGTAAGCACTGTCATTAATGAAGAAGACTCCATTTTGCGGTATCCTGTTAGTTCCAATTCTGTAATTGCTTATATGGAACTGGAAAGACTAAATGAACACCCTGAACGGGAGGAACAGCGCATACGAAGCGAAGGAGGGAGATACTCTTGTGATCAATTCTCGGAACAGAAGAGGAAAGAAAAGAAGTTCATATTGGGGCAAGTCTAAATGAAGCAGAAAGAGAGGAATTCACACAAACTCTGAATGAGTACGTGGATGTCTTCGCCTGGTCCTATGCTGATATGCCAGGTTTGAACAGCCAGATAGTCATGCATGAGATACACACCAAGCCGGAATTCAGGCCCGTCAAACAGAAGTTGAGAAAACTTACGCCAGAATGGTCCCTGAAAGTGAAAGAGGAAGTGATGAAACAATTGAGTGTGGGTTTTTTACGAGTGATTGAGTACCCATCGTGGCTAGCCAACATTGTGCCCATTCCAAAGGCAAATGGGAAAGTCCGCATGTGTGTAGATTACCGGGACCTCAACAAAGCCTGCCTGAAAGACGATTTCCCACTGCCTAACATTGATTTGATAATAGATAATACTGCCAACCATGCCTTGAAGTCATTCATGGAGGGTTTTGTCGGGTATAATCAGATCAAGATGCACCCAGATCACCAAGAGAAAACGGCATTTATCACTCCGTGGGGAACCTACTGCTACACCGTTATGCCATTTAGGCTAAAGAACGCCGGGGCAACGTATCAGAGGGCAACCACCGCTATCTTCCACGACATAATTCACAAAGAGGTAGAAGTGTATGTGGACGACATAATAATCAAATCAAAAGAAAGGGAAGGCCATGTACCAGCCTTACGAGCCTTTTTTGACCGCCTCCGCCAGTACCAGATGAGACTCAATCCGCAGAAATGTGTATTCGGGGTAACCAAGGGAAAACTCCTAGGCTATGTCGTCAGTAAGAAAGGAATTGAGGTAGACCCTGCCAAAGTTCGAGCTATTCAAGAAATGCCCGAGCCTCGTACCGAGAAAGAAGTCCGGGGATTTTTGGGTAATTTGCAGTACATCAGTAGGTTCATCTCTCAGCTCACTCAGACATGCGAGCCTATCTTCAAACTCTTGAGGAAATCTTCACCAGGAGAATGGGACAGTCAGTGCCAGGAGGCTTTTGATAGAATCAAAGACTATCTCTCCAACCCCCCAGTATTAGCCCCACCACAGATCGGACTGCCACTAATCCTATACCTAACGGTTATGGATTCAGCTGCAGGAGCTATGCTAGCCCAACATGTGATTGATACTCAAAAAGAACAGGCCATCTACTACGTCAGCAAAAAGTTGTCCCCATTCGAGATAAACTACACGTCGATAGAGAAGTCATGCACTGCGCTTGTTTGGGTAACACAGAAATTACGGCACTACATGCTAGTTTTCCCAGTCATCCTGGCATCACGAATTGATCCATTGAAGTACCTCTTTGAGAAACCAGCTCTCTCAAACCGTATGGCAAAATGGTTATTCTTACTCTCCGAATTCGATATCACATACATGACCCAAAAAGCCGTCAAAGGCAAGATCATAGCTGATTACCTGGCCCACAATCCGATATTGGAGGACATATTAGAAGAAGCAGAATTCCCAGATGAAACTATCATGAATGTCAAGATCGACGAAGACTGGAAATTATACTTCGATGGGGTAGCCAACCAAAATGGGAATGGAGTAGGCATCTTGTTAGTCTCTCCAGACCAGGCTCACTCTCCGATATCATATCGTCTGGACTTCTTCTGCACCAATAATATGGCCGAATATGAAGTCTGTATAATTGGATTAGAGATTGCACTCCAAAGGGGTATACGGAGAATACAAGTGTACGGAGATTCGGCATTGGTAGTCCACCAAGTGCTATAAGAATGGAAGGTCAGAGATGAGAAGTTGGTACCATACCTCGCCCGACTGGAAGATATCGCGGGGAGATTTGAGCATTCGGAGTTTTACTACGTCCCCAGATCACAGAACAATTTTGCTGACGCACTAGCAACCTTGGCATCAATGATCGATATCCCGGAGGGGATGGAAGAAATAACTCTTACTGTACAAAGAAAACCAGGACCAGCACACTGCATGGCCCTTAAAGTAGAGAATGAAAAGGAAGGGGACTCAACCACTTGGTTTTATGACATCTGGAACCTATTGAAAAATCATCTGTATCCCGAGCAAACAGATAAGAAGACGTGAGTCACACTTAGAAGGCTAGCATCAGGGTTCATACTTTGTGCCGGAAGGCTGTAGAAGAGGAACTACGACGGGACCCATCTCCAATGTCTCACTGAAGAAGAATCCGTCAAGGTGATGGATCAGATACATGGGGGCGATTGCGGACCTCATATGAGCGGCCATACACTTGCCCGCAAAATCATCAGACAAGGTTATTTCTGGTCTACCTTGCAAAACGACTGCATTGATCACGTACGCCATTGTCACAAATGTCAAATCTATACTAAGTCTCAGAAACTTCCTCCGAAAGAGTTGTACAACATGACTGCTCCCTGGCCCTTCGCTACCTGGGGAATTGACATCATTGGGAAAATTTCGCCCAAAGCCAGCAACGGCCATGAATTCATACTAGTGGCCATTAACTATTTCACCAAATGGGTAGAGGCCGAGTCTTTCCAGACCCTTGATGCCAAGAAAGTTGCCCGATTCATCAAAAGGAATATCGTCTGCCGGTATGGGGTCCCACACGAGATCATCTCGGATAATGGTACCCACTTCGAAGGAGAAGCTAATACAGTCATGGAGGAATACGGTATTACCCGACACAGGTCTTCGCCATACAGACCGCAAACCAATGGGGCAGTTGAGGCCGCCAACAAGAATCTGAAAAATATCCTGAGCAAGATGACCGACACCTGTCGAGACTGCCCAGAGAAGTTACCATATGCATTGTGGGGATATCGCACCACTGAAAGGGTCTCTACCGGGGCAACCCCATTTTCACTTACATACGGGATGAAAGCAGTCCTCCCTGTTAAATTAGAGGTCCCCTCCCTCAGAGTAATGTTAGAAAATCAAGTTAATGAGCTGGAATGGGTTCAGGCACGTTATGACGAGCTAACATTGTTAGATGAAAAAAGATTGAAAGCTGCGTATCACCACCAGGGGTATCAGAAGAGAATCGGTCGAGCATTTAACCAAAAAGTAAAGACTCGGGGTATCAATAAGAATGACATTGTGTTGAAAGAAATTCGAGAACCAGTCAGAGACCCAAGGGGAAAGTTCGGGCAAAAGTGGACAGGGCCATACATCGTCAAAGAGATTGATACAGGGGGTGCCGCTATACTCGCTGATTTGGACTGACAGTTACTGCATTCCCCAGTCAACATTGATCGACTGAAGAAGTATTACCAATAGATGAAACATGTATGATAAGAACTACGTAAACCTGAGCCCCAACTCAAAATTATGTATTTGGAAGAATCAAAAAGGGGAATGTAGGCAACCTGAGAAGTGACTTCAGGCCCGGTTTAAACATTATGAAGCAATAAAAGTCCTTTGTTTATTATTAAGGTGGTTCAGAACACCGGAAGTTACAAAGGAGATACATCATACAGAAAGACCTAATCCCTAGGGATTGGCCAAGCAGGATCTTCAGTAGCCAAGTCAATTCGGGCCTCATCCAGAATCTGGTACGCAGAGACAATGCTTCCCTCAGTGGGCTCGGAATCCATGAACTGAAACCACTCCATCTGAAAGGGGTCATCAATCAGCTCATCTTCAAAAGACCCCCAAAGAGGACGGATGACGTCAGCCCGAAGGGGCCTGGAAATACCGAAACAGGCATGGTTTAACTGACGAGTCAGTCGAGCATGCCACATTCTCTCCACCGATGAAGAAACATGCTGGGTCAAGAACCTAGACTCGGAAGAAAAATTATTCCGGCCAAGGGGAATGCCCTGGAGAATGTTAAACTGCCGAAGAAGACGTCCTGGGAGATAAAAAGAAGTGAACCAGAGCCCCCGAAGCCGAACGTAATTCTGCCCCCCGGTACTAAGCACTATCGCCCTCAATTTCCACCAAGGAATGCTCCATCGAATAGCCCTAAAATTCTCCGAAAACCACACCGTCCAATCAGAGGAAGACATAGTCATGGCCCCAAAGAGGGGACAACGGAAGAAGTACGTTGGGTTGTCAAGTCGAACCCCATTGAAACCCACTGATCGGAAACTCTCCAATAACCACATGTACAGTAAGCGTGGACTTCCCCTGAAGAAAGGTGAAGCTCCCCTTTTGAAATCATCTAGGCCATTCAGGGTCTCTGCAAGAACGATAGGCACTATAGATTCCCCATTCCTTGCCTGATAGATCAAGCTCAGAATAGTCAGATCGACACGGGAGGAGCCCGTCACCAGTAGCATATCAGAAACCAGACAAATCAAGGCCGCCACAGTACGCCCCGCACTATAAGAAGCTCTCTCCTCGTAACGATGAAAGAACCTCACCATTTTATGAAGATCAAGAAGCCCGTCAATAATAAAACCATCACAAGCCGCTTGGGGAATGGCTAGCAGGGCAATCAGCATTTCTCGAGAACCGATTTCTTCTACGGGAATAGCCATCGGAAGGCGAACGTCAGAACGCAATAGCCAAGAAAATTCTTCATAATTCGGGCAGAGCTCATCTAGTCCGAAATGGAAAAGATGATCGGCAGGACTCTAGAAGTACAGAGCGCCAAGCAAAAAGGAGAAATCTACAGGACGATGGCGCCAGCTCGCTAAAGGACTGAATACACCAAAGTTTAAGCCATTCTCAGAAGATATCAGAGCATCTCGGGCTTTAACATAAAAAAAATTAGAATTTGTGAGATAAGAAGACATTGTGGGAAAGGTGTAAGGATGAAGGAAGGAGGATGGGTGTATTTATAGGAAAAAAAATAGGGCTCCTGTACCTGTTTGTCGCGCGACAAACCCATATCCAGGAGGGAATGTTGCGCGACAAACTCACTTGGTGTGCCCTGTTTTGAGTTTTTCTTACACGCAAGAGTCAGTTTTGCCAAAAGATCCACTTTTATGCATTTTTGCTCACTTTGTTCTTTTGCAGATACCTTAAGTAGCACCCCATCACGAAGGTACAATTCCTACTCTATCGGTACACGTAAATTATTTTCATCATTAGATAAATAAATGCGTAACATTAGACACAAATAAAGATTTTTTATATATAAAACTAATAAAAGAACAGTTTTCTACAAAAACCCTGTCTAAAAGTCTAAAAAATAAAAATTACATATTTGTCAGGACTAACTAAATACAGGAAGGAAAGCTAATCTAATCGGGAGCGTTTGGACACACTCCCACTATCACCCGAACCCTCCTCGGGAGTAGGATCGACCTCTGGGACGCCCTGAGTAGAAGGAGCTGCTGCCTGAGAAGGCCCTGTCGGCTGGACCGGAGCTATGGAACGGATCACCGAGGATCGAGACTGCCTGGAAGTCCGACTACTGCTCCTCCGAGACTCCGTCCGAGCGCGAGAGGAAGACAGAGGGTCATCCGCCCGCAAGGAAACATTGATCGCCCTCTGATAGTCCCACATGTATGTCGTAGGGTCTCGACCAACGTACTGGAGCAGGTTCCAGCTGTAAAGGTACTGGGAATGCCAAGCCCTCAGATCTGCCACACGCACGCTCACCCGCTGAAAAGAAAAGAAAGAAGAATCAGCAGCGATAAAATAAGTAAGCATAAATATGAAGGGTTATTGAAGGAAGAAAAGCACGTACCTCATCATCAGAACGACCACCCAAGTAGTCAAACGTGTCTCCAAGGAGAGGATACTCGGGTACCGTATATCGACGTAAGCCAGCACCGACATACGAGAAGTCCCGAGGAAGTGTCGGCAGATCTACCGGATGAATGGACGAACTCGCCGGCATAGCAGCAGACGTAGACCCACCCTCCTCATGAATCGGGAACAAAGGAGGACGAGAAGACGAGCCACTAAGACCTGTAGATCTGACCGGAGGACCCATGGTAGCAAACGGAAGAGGAGTCAGCGTTGCATAAGTACGAACACCTGGAGGGTCCACTACGACCGTCGCTCTCAGAGGCGGGACCCCACTAGAAACAGCAGCAGCAGCAGCAGAAGGGGTCCGCCCAAACTGCTCGTAATCAACCCCGAAGTCCGCAGGCTCCCAGGACCGCTCGGGAAAATCACCTCCCCCTCTCTCAGTAGGCTGCTCCTCTCTAGGTGTAGTCTGAGACGGCTGCTCTGGAACCGCCGCTGTCGTACCTCCCTCGCTGCCCTCGGGCCTATTATCGCCACCCTCGGGTCTATCATCACCCCCCCTCGGCAGCAGCAGGGACGTCCCTCTCACCATCAGGATCATCGTCATCAGAGTCCAAAATGTTATCTCTCTGATCAGGGATAGGCGGCAAGTGACCAGGGACTGTCCTGGACAAATGAGTCTGCCCTCGTATGTAATTGGGATCGCCTCCCAACGCCCGGTACCTCTCGTAGAAGACTCGTCCCCGAGTTCCCTTCGGCTCCCTCATCAGATAGCGAGCAGCAAAAATGACATAATCCCCCTCCTCAGTAAACCTCTAAAAGTCGAGCCCGCCTACAAGGGCCTGCACCGTCACCGAGTCAATCTCACCCGTCCGCCTCATCAGAACCGGTGGGAATAAAAGAACCCGAGGCCACTGGGCAAGCGAATGCTGGCGAATAACTCTCTCGCCCAAATAGAAGTGAAGGCCGTACTCGTCTCTGATAAGCCGCCTGGTCCTCGAAGCAGTCAAAGCACGGCCATATCCAAAATGGAGGCCCAGATCACCCCAAGGGGCCCACTCAATCTGAGAAGAGAATAAGATTTTATTTTAGTAATTCATATTTTATTTTACTATTTATTGGAAAAAATGCTAAGATATTTACCTGCTCCTCCAACAGGTCGTGGACAGCAGCAGCTCCGGTCTCCCGAATCCGGTATACATAGGGAGCCCTATAGTTCCCCGCAATGAATCGGCGGAGAAGGGGAAACTGATCCTCGTTCTCAACGAGGAGATCCACCTGGGCCAGGCCCAGACGTGTATATGCCACGAACCAACTCTGAAAAAGAAATATGAAGGATCTCAGTAATTATCAAACATGTAATGTATAAAGGACTCAAGCAAAGATAAAGGGACAAAAGTAAGTACCTCCCATAGTAAAGAGAAGCCCTTGAGGTTCAGGGCTAAATGGCGAGAGACCTGGTCCATGGCATCATATAGGACATCGAGAATGAATCATCCCCAGTCATAATCAAACATAATACTGAAGTCCCGAAGATAGGGCAACCACCAAAGATGGGCCGTGTCCCCCCCACGAGCCTCGAACAGATCATGGAGCGTCAACAAAAGAAGAACACGAGCATACTGGCGCGCCTCCTAACGGGTCATAGGCACCCCTGAAGCAACTAACCGAGCTCTCTCCGTGGCTAGTTGCGAAACCAAGAACCCCGAGGAATCGTATCACCGGAACTCCGTCGCTCCGGGAACCACCCAAGTGCGCCCACAATGCCCTCTGCCGTCAGACGCAAAGTGACATCGATCTGAATGGGGATCCCCCCTGAAGGAATCCCGGTCAGAGTAAAAAGATTGAGAGGGGTCATCGTCATCTCCCCCCAGCTCCAGTGGAAGGTGTGGGTGGTGTCCCACCAGTGACAAGCCAGAGCCGACACTAAAACTGCTGCCCTAGATACTCGCTCCGGAAGGGCGTCAAAGAGCGAACCAAATGGAGTCACAAGGAGCAACTCCTGGACAGGGGCCGGTGCCTGTCGCCACTCCAAGGAAATAGTGTTGAGAGAACCCCAACCTCGGCCGACCCACTGCAAACAAAACGAAGATATAAATATAAGTAACCTGAGGGTATTTTGGTGTAATTATGAGAGATATAGAGTTATAGGGTAAAAATATGTAATTTTCAAAACCTGAGGGTACTTTGGTGTAATTATGAGAGATATAGAGTTATAGGGTAAAAATATGAAATTTTCAAACCTGAGGGTACTTTGGTGTAATTATGAGAGATATAGAGTTATAGGGGTAAAATATGTAATTTTCCAAACCTGAGGGTACTTTGGTGTAATTATGAGAGATATAGAGTTATAGGGTAAAAATATGTAATTTTCAAAACCTGAGGGTACTTTGGTGTAATTATGAGAGATATAGAGTTATAGGGTAAAAATATGTAATTTTCAAAACCTGAGGGTACTTTGGTGTAATTATGAGAGATATAGAGTTATAGGGTAAAAATATGTAATTTCCAAACCTGAGGGTACTTTGGTGTAATTATGAGAGATATAGAGTTATAAGGGTAAAATATGTAATTTTCCAAACTTGAGGGTACTTTGGTGTAATTATGAGAGATATAGAGTTATAGGGTAAAATTATGTAATTTTCCAAACATGAGGGTACTTTGGTGTAATTATGAGAGATATAGAGTTATAAGGGTAAAATATGTAATTTTCCAAACCTGAGGGTACTTTGGTGTAATTATGAGAGATATAGAGTTATAGGGTAAAATTATGTAATTTTCCAAACCTGAGGGTACTTTGGTGTAATTATGAGAGATATAGAGTTATAAGGGTAAAATATGTAATTTTCCAAACATGAGGGTACTTTGGTGTAATAATGAGAGATATAGAGTTATAAGGGTAAAATATGTAATTTTCCAAACCTGAGGGTACTTTGGTGTAATTATGAGAGATATAGAGTTATAGGGTAAAATATGTAATTTTCCAAACCTGAGGGTACTTTGGTGTAATTATGAGAGATATAGAGTTATAGGGTTATGTAATTTTTGAGGGTAGTAATTATGAGAGATATAGAGTTATAGGGTTATGTAATTTTCCAAACCTGAGGGTACTTTGGTGTAATTATGAGAGATATAGAGTTATAGGGTAAAATTATGTAATTTTCCAAACTTGAGGGTACTTTGGTGTAATTATGAGAGATATAGAGTTATAGGGGTAAATTATGTAATTTTCCAAAACCTGAGGGTACTTTGGTGTAATTATGTGAGATATAGGGTTATAAGGATAAAATTATGTAATTTTCCAAACTTAAGGGTATTTTGGTGTAATTATGAGAGTTATAGGGTTATAGGGTAAAATTATGTAATTTGCCAAACCTGAGGGTATTTTGGGATAATTATGAGAGTTATAGAGTTATGGGGGTACATTATGTAATTTCCTAAAACCTAAGAGGTATCACGGGTAAAAAGTATGAGTTCACTAAATCGGACGTTATTTCTAGGCAGACAGGCATACTAACATTGTTTAAAATACATGCAGGAAACGACAAAAATAATAGAACAGATAAAGGCACGAAAAGAAGACGTACTAGAGACCGTCGACGGATCTCGTGAGAAGCAGGCTCCATCAGGAGCCACGGAACATCCGGGACCGGAGCAGCCCGGGTAATATCTCAATAAATAACCGCCCGACCGCGGTCCACTCCATCCTTGCCATACCAATCCAAGTCCTCCCAGTCATCGTGATGAGGACTACACCGAAGAACGCCCTGGGCATCGGTGAAAGTAACCTCCTCCTGGTCATCCTCTAACCTGTCAGGCTGTGCAGGATCCATCTATATATCTGAGTATAAGAAGAATATGAGAAAGTCGGAAAAGTCGGGAAAGCGGCAGGGCTTCCGCGCTTGGAGAAGAGAGAAAGAGAGAAAAAAGAGAGCTAGAGAGAGAAAGAGGAAGGAGAGAATGAGGTGGACTGAGCTCAGTAAAGAGTTTATATAGTGGATAAGAATGTCGCGCGACAAATGGCATCATTGTCGCGCGACAAACAGCATCATTGTCGCGCGACAAAGAGCCCCCTCCCCTGATTTTTTGACCTTTGTCTCATTTTATCTCCTGCAGGAGGACTTTCGAGAAGCAGTTTTCGAAAAAATTGCTAAAAACCGCACACCCAGGATGAGAATTCGAGGGAAAGACTTCCAAATCATCTCTCCGAAAATGCGAATGGATAAAGTAGTCTCTGATCTCCCAGAAAGGACCGAGACCATCAAATGAGAAAAAGTCGGATGTCAAAAATAAGACGGGAATAGAAAAAATTGAAAGAGTAGAAAAGAGAAAGAACCCGCATGAGCGCCCAAAGCGAGCGAGAGAAACAGAAATACAGAGTGACAGGGAGATCCACACCAAAAGTGACAACTAGGCCAAAACCGGCTCAGGGCTTCGTTTTGGGTGAGGAAGGCTCCTGATCACGACAAAGGGATGAAAAGACTCCTGGTCAAAAATAGAAAAGGCCAGGAAAAGTCTTTCCCAAAAGAGGGAGGAATAAGGGCATCGAAAAACATAATACGATGCGAACCCACCGAAAAAGAGAAAACTAAGAAGAGAACAAAGATCAGAGATTGAACTTTCAAACAAATTTTCTTTTCAGCATGATACAAAAGAGATGGTTTGGAAAACCTCGGATCATCCCTCTGCGGAGAGCAAGAGAAATCCGAAAACTGCCTTCTAAGAGAAGTATCTTCACTCGAGAAAACATGAGAGTAAAGTTCAGAAAGGTACAGGGAAACGGACATCCAGATTAGACCCCGAGAAGCTCTTTTCACCTTCACAAGATTTACTCTCTCTCCCTCTAGCAGTCTAAGAGAGAACACAAACACAAGCCCTCTCCGGAGGCAATCCATTCACATAAGCCCTTTCTACAGGCAAAACATCACCCACAAGTCCTTTCTACAGGCACAAGCCCTCTCCGGAGGCAAACCATTCACATAAGCCCTTTCTACAGGCAAACCGGTCATCAAGTCCTTTCCACAGGCACAAGCCCTCTCCGGAGGCAATCCATTCACATAAGCCCTTTCTACAGGCAAAACATCATCCACAAGTCCTTTCTACAGGCACAAGCCCTCTCAGGAGGCAAACCATTCACATAAGCCCTTTCTACAGGCAAACCGGTCATCAAGTCCTTTCCACAGGCACAAGCCCTCTTCGGAGGCAATCCATTCACATAAGCCCTTTCTACAGGCAAAACATCATCCACAAGTCCTTTCTACAGGCACAAGCCCTCTCCGGAGGCAAACCATTCACATAAGCCCTTTCTACAGGCAAACTGGTCATCAAGTCCTTTCAACAGGCACAAGCCCTCTCCGGAGGCAATCCATTCACATAAGCCCTTTCTACAGGCAAAACATCATCCACAAGTCCTTTCTACAGGCACAAGCCCTCTCCGGAGGCAAACCATTCACATAAGCCCTTTCTACAGGCAAACCGGTCATCAAGTCCTTTCCACAGGCACAAGCCCTCTCCGGAGGCAATCCATTCACATAAGCCCTTTCGACAGGCAAAACATCACCCACAAGTCCTTTCTACAGGCACAAGCCCTCTCCGGAGGCAAACCATTCACATAAGCCCTTTCTATAGGCAAACCGGTCATCAAGTCCTTTCCACAGGCACAAGCCCTCTCCGGAGGCAATCCATTCACATAAGCCCTTTCTACAGGTAAAACATCACCCACAAGTCCTTTCTACTGGCACAAGCCCTCTTCGGAGGCAAACCATTCACATAAGCCCTTTCTACAGGCAAATCGGTCATTAAGTCCTTTCCACAGGCACAAGCCCTCTTCGGAGGCAATCCATTCACATAAGCCCTTTCTTCAGGCAAAACATCACCCACAAGTCCTTTCTACAGGCACAAGCCCTCTCCGGAGGCAAACCATTCACATAAGCCCTTTCTACAGGCAAACCGGTCACCAAGTCCTTTCCACAGGCACAAGCCCTCTCCGGAGGAAATTTTATTTCTTTCTTTCTTTCTTTTACAGATCGAAAACCCTCCCAGAGAGGCACAGTGGAGCAACGGTAGTCCTCCCATCTGAGGCGCAATGGTAGTCCTCCCACCTGAGGCGAAGCCCTCCCAGAGAGGCATAGTGGAGCAATGGTAGTCCTCCCACCTGAGGCGCAATGGTAGTCCTCCCATCTGAGGCTAGTGGAGAAATGGAGTCCTCCCACCTGAGGCGAAGCCCTCCCAGAGAGGCACAGTGGAGCAACGGTAGTCCTCCCATCTGAGGCGCAATGGTAGTCCTCCCACCTGAGGCGAGTGGAACAAATGAAAGCCCTCGAAAGAGGCAACGAGATAACAAAAGCCCTCTCCGGAGGCAAAACCAAACACAAAGCCCTCTCTAGAGGCACACACGAGCACTTTTTGCATACACACACTCCTTTAGAGTTCATGCGGGAGCCATGGATCATGGTCTCTTCCAGTCGCCTCAATTCCTTGCAAGCAAGGAGCTTGAGTCGAGAGGGTCTGTAGACACCCCGATCCGTGACCCCCGCAAGAACCCTAACGAACTTCAAAAGTACTGTTTTTGAGTCCGGGACCCACCCGAACACCCGAGACTGCCCCGGAAGCGTTTATTGGCCAAACAAACCTAAAATAAACATATAAGTCCACTAGAGACCGAAAGGGCGGAATGGGTGCTTAACACCTTCCCAAACTGTAATATAGTTCCCGAACCCTATAGAATCCTGGTTTCGTAGACAAACATGTAAAGAAAGGCTTATATGTAGCCTTTTCTCTTACACGACCTCTTTTTGTCCGTTTTCTCGTAAAATGTATTGGCGACTCTGAATGAACCCTCTTGTACCTAGAAACAGGATAGAGGGACACCCGATATGAATTATCAAAACACTCCAAGCAAATGGAACGACGGGATCAGTTCCGACGTTTCAGACGCCCAACGAACGGGGACGAGACCCGGGGGTCGCATTTGCGGATTCTCACAACCTCCGGCAAGCCTGGGTTTCGTCATCGGTCTCCCCCTTACCAAGTTCTACTGGACAAGACTCGATGAGGACAAACTTGTACTCTTTAACAGTAAGCACAATATTCAAGTTCCCTTTTTAAGCCAATATAATTAGGTCCAATCAATTTGTTTTAGTTGAGAATAATTAAAAATGGATTGAAAGAGTTTTCCATTTTAAAACTTGAGAAACACATACAAATTATGATGAACAATATTAGCTTTGAACACATATTTTAAATATGGTACCCTCTACCATTTCAAAAAGCGTTCGCCAGCAGCCTAAGACTTTGAACAATATGCCCCGTTAATGAGGTCGTTTATTATTCATTATTTCTTAAAAAGATGTAAACCTATTAAATTTTACTATCTAGATAATGCCATATTGTCTAGCAATACATACTATCTAGACAATTTTTTATTGTCAAGAAAAATTTAAATAGCTGACTTCCTTTGGTCCTACAAATAATAATAGAGACTCAGTTGGAGAGCACACTATTATTTATATCTAAGTGTATACCATCATTTAATTTAGTCCAATGATTCTGCAATTTATACTTTCCGATATGGAGGTGAGCACTAAAACCCACACAAAAAATAAATCACATCATTTCAAATTATCAGTCAGTGAAATTTGTACAATGATTCCGCAATTTATTTTTTTGGATATGGAGGTGAGCACTATAACACACACGAAGAATAAATTACATCATCTACAAACCAATGATGGAGACTGTGGGATTTTTATGTGAAAAAATCCCTCACCCACTTAGTATTTAAAACATTATTTTCTGAGGGTTAAGAAAATTTTATATTAAATTCTAGTCAACTAAAATACAAAGGTATGAAATATAAAAGACATGTGCAATAAAATTATTTTGCTGCTTTTCTTAAAAAAACTTATATTTTTCAATTACGCAAAATTTATATTTATATACTTTTTTTTAATTTGACAAGAACTAAATATAAAATAAAAGGTGATGTAGGTATGGTCATGTATCCATGTTGTCCAAAATTATAAGGAAACCTAATAATTAAACACATATGACCAAAACACAATCACACAAAGCATTAAACCATTCAATAATAAGAATAATTAAATCCCTACTATTATGGTCCAAGCTTCATCATCCCTAGTCCGTTGAAAAACATGTCACGACCTACGTCGCCACTTCAATGACTATGTCGGGAATCAATCTTGGTGGAAACGCATTCTTCAACGTTCTTCGTTAAAAAAACTGCAATCTTAGATAAAAAGGTCATATACCTCCATTTAAGGAGTTTACACATAAACTATTATATCTAAACTGTAAAAAAAATTACATAGATCCTATGCCTCCTTTGAAGGAGTTCAAAAATCGGATCTAAATTTAATTTACAACCATGAATAAAACCTAAATCATCATGCACATTAAAATTAACCACAAATAAAAACATCGTGGGATCCAATCACATAAAACATAATTATGTGACCATAATAACGGGACAAGAACACTGCAAAACAAAGGTTAGCGAGTTCTACATTCTATCCAACAACAACATGCATGAATAAATTTAACTGAACAACATGGCTAGTTCAATCCGTACACAGTAAAAAAAAAATCAATCGCTCTAATACCAATTAATGGAGACAAAAATACTGGCTCGTTTGATATTGCGTATAGATTGAACAAAAAACTTTTGCTAATACTTATAAGAATAAAGGGATTTCATCTTTGAGGATCATGTAGAGGATCCATATGAGGAGACTAGTGTTTAAAAGCATCAAATTACGATTTGGTCAGATTTTTAAAATTCTCGCTGGGCTGCGAAAATTAATTGTTTTTGCCACCAAAACAATTTCTGATTGTCTTGATTTTTTGAGTTTTATAGTAACTTTGCGTTCCGAACGACATATCTAAAAATCAGCTCGATCCAACGGTGCGATCAAAATTTACAATTAATTTACAATTACTGTGCCGAAAACCTAAAGATCTTATATCGTATTCCTTCCGCCATCAAATCCTGCACCAAGTGTGGGTGTCACCAAGATTTTCTCCTCTCTCAATAGAACAACCCCTAACTCATGAAAATTATTGTTATTATGAGAAGAGACAAGGCCGGCGTATATATAAGGCTACGATAAGGACCTTAAGGAGAAATAAGTGTTTGGGCTTCCTATGAAAAGTTGGAATCCTAATTCGACTATGAATTAGTTCCTTCATTAAATTATAATTCGCACCACTAAAGAATTATAATTTCACTCCCGTCTTTATCTCAAAATTATATTTCGAGCTCCTTATTATTAAATACTTATTATTCTCCCCACGTTAAGATTACAGATAATCGTCATTTAAATTAAATTACTGACAATTATATTTAAATGACTTCTTAATCCTTGAGCCTACTACTTAACTTATTTAACATGTCAAATTAATATAATCCACCTACAGGGTTTGACATGATCAAAACTTATAAGCTTCTCAAGGGGCTATCATCAATCCCTATACCGGGACGTTAATTCCGTCAATAATTAATATTCGTCATACATATAGTGTCGTCATCCAATTCACAAAAATTATTGATCCATAAATAAATCTCACTCTTAATGAGTCAAAACAACAAACACTACATATATATGTCTATTAATTATTTCAAGATTAAGAGCATAAGTAATCATAATAACCATGGGATTTTAAATTGTTTTATATAGTCAGTATAAAAACAATTAACCTAAACTAGTCCTATTCAATACACATAAAGTGTACTAGCACAATGAGTTAAAACTATACCGTTTTTTGTAGTCAAGATAAACTACTAAAACTTGTGTTACAATCCTACCGATGGGTGTCCAATTCCATCTAAGATTGTGAACCATTAAACTTATATTCCACAAGAACCGATAATATAATCTTCTGTGTGTAAGCTATAAACTATACACCAAATCATCTACTATATGGAATAAAAGACACACATACACAATATTTAAATAAATAATATAATACAACCATTGCCCATAAAGATTCTCATTAAAATAGCAAAACCAAGTTTATAACATATCCAAACCAACAAGAAAATTATGGCTTTTAGTATATCACTTTAACATATATTACATAACATATCGCCGGTGTAAACAAAATATTAAGATTAATGGTCTTTCCACGTGAAGAACCCTCAGCTAACTATGAAGTAAGAAATGAGGCAGTCTAAGAAGTGTCGTCATTCCTCTTCCATTTTCCTGAAGAACCTGTAGAAGTACCTATATAGAAATTAGTAGGCATGAGTCAAACGAACTCAGTGGGAACCATATATAATAAATTAAATTTAGAAAAAGTAGTGAGACCTACTTTACCCGTTATATATATACATATATAAGTAGCTTCTGCCAATAATCATGTAATATAATTGATGCGGGCTTCACCCCAGAATTATTGAATCACAAATCTCAACGATAACCGCGTCTATCCAAGCGTACAACTAGGTCTGCATTTTGTGGCCTTTCAACCACGCGACAACAGGGCCTCCTGTTATTTTCCGTGCACGATTTCGGGTCTTACACCCAGGGGCTCTATGTCCCAACTTAAGGTCTCAATCGTTAGAGACGAAACCTGGGACCAATCATGAACTAGCACTAGTAATAGTTTTATAAGCAAACCAATTGGCTTTCATACAAGAAAGCAATTGCAATAAGCATTCATAATTCTTCATTTGGTATGAAACTCAACACTTCAAGTAATAAGAGAAATTCTTGTATAGATGAACTCGACAAGCATAAATAATTATTTATTAGTTGTCTCATAAAGAAAATTCCACACTTGGCCCAACAAAAGACATTACATGTTTTCTAACAAGGTTCTTTATCCGTAAAATATAGTTCTGGTGGGTTTTGATGAAAGACAAGTATCTGATACAAATTTCTTGCTGAATCATGTTATTTGAGCCATATGTAGACAACTAGAATCATTAATTTCAACTCTACATCACAATCTCACCATACACCCAAAACATGTGTAGATAACTTAGGTTTTTGAACAAATAAGTAATATACGGAGAATCGAATAATAATAAGGTAGAAAAATAGTTTTGATACTAGATTCCTACCTCTATGAAGCTCTAATTTCGAAAATGATGGTGTGGCGATGTCTTCTCCCCAAGAAATTAAAACCCAAAAGCTTCGCCAAGATTTAATGGAGGTGCAGAAGGTTGAAGATGAAGGAGAAGAAGAAGATTAGGAAGCAAAAGCGTGGCTCAACGGATCGGATGTCTTCCAAGCTCCAAAGAACTCTCCCTTAGGTTGTTCTCAAGGCCCTCACTCTCCCTTGGAATGGTTTGGTCGAAAGTGAAGGAGAAAGGCGGTTAAAAACATGAGTTTTCGGGTCAAAAGTGGTCAAAATTGACCTACAAGCTTACCATGATCGATCATGAAGTGTTCTGGAGTGCTCTGGTTTGCCCATGATCGATCATGGTGACTACTGCAACACACTGTCACCTTAGGAGCCCAAAATGAGCCTCGAAAAGTTCGAATCTTGACTTGGGCCCAACACAAAACTTGTAGAGGGGAATGAGAGGAAGATTTGGCCGCAAATGGGGAGTCATTTGGACATCGGATGAAGAATTTATAGTTTCTCAAAATTGACCAAAATTTAGTAAATCGCGTAGAACTGAAACACGCGTTTAAGATCTCGTTTTCAATTCAGACCACCCGACTGATGAAACGATTGGTCATTCAAACATAATTACACTATAACAACATGTCCAAGACTTGAAACTACAAATAAGTAAATTACATCACAAGAACGCTAGCCGAAATACAACTTATCAACTACACGAAATTAGGTGAGAGTTTTAAAAGCAAAATAATGCTAGGCGTATTACATAAATTTTTTTAATATATATTGTAAATGATGGAGACATAAATACAGGATCGTTTGATTTTGCGTAGAGATTGAACAAAATACTTTTGCTAAAACCCTATAAGAATAAATGTATTTCACCTTTGTAGATCATGTAGAGGATCCAAATGAGGAGATTAGGGTTTGAAAGCATCAAATTGCGATTTGGTCAGATTTTTATAATTCTCGCTGGGCTGCGAAAATTAATTATTTTCGCCACTGAAATGACTTCTGATCATCCTGATTTCACTTCATATAATTGTAACTTTGCGTTCTGAACAACATATCAAAAAATTAGCACGATCTAACGGTGCAATCAAAAGTAACGATTGATTTACGACTGCTGTGCGGAAAACCTAAAGATCTTCTATCGTATTCCTTCCGCCATCAAATCTTGCACCGAGTGTGGGTTACAGTATCACCAATATTTTCTCCTCTTTCAATAAAACAAACCCTAACTCATGAGAATTATTGTTATTATGAGAATAGACAAGGCCGGCGTATATATAAGGCTACGATAGGGACCTTAAGGAGAAATAAGTGTTTGGGCTTCCTATGAAAAGTTGGAATCCTAATTCCACTATGAATTAGTTCGTTCCATAAATTATAATTCACACCACTAAAGAATTATAATAATTGCACTCCTATCTTTATCTCAAAATTATAGTTTGAGCTCCTTATAATTAAATACTTATTATTCTCCCAACGTTAAGATTACAAATAACCGTCATTTAAATTAAATTACTGACAATTATATTTTAATGACTTCTTAATCATTGAGCCTACTACTTAACTTATTTGACATGTCGGATTAACATAATCCACCTGCAGGGTTTGGCATGATCAAAACTTATAAGCTTCTCAAGGGGCTATTATCAATCCTTATACCGGGACGTGGATTCCGTCAATAATTAATATTCATCATACATATAGTATCGTCATCCAATTCACAAAGATTATTGATCCATAAATGAATCTCACTCTTAATGAGTCAAAACAACAAACACTACATATATATGTCTATTAATTATTTCAAGATTAAGAGCATAAGTAATCATAATAACCATGGGATTTTAAATTGTTTTATATAGTTAGTATAAAAACAATTAACCCAAACTGGTCCTGTTCAATACACACAAAGTGTACTAGCACAACGAGTTAAAACTATACCGTTTCCTGTAGTTAAAATAAACTACTAAAACTTGTGTTACAATCCTATCGATGGGTGTCCATTTCCATCTAAGATTGTGAACTATTAGACTTATATTCCACAAGAACCGATGATATGATCTTCTATGTGTATGCTATACTCTACACACCAAATCATCTACTATATGGAATAAAAGACACACATGCTGTAGACACCCCGATCCGTGACCCCCGCAAAAACCCTAACGACCTTCGAAAGTACTGTTTTTTGAGTCCAAGACTCACCCGAACACCCGGAACTGCCGCGAAGAGTTTTTTGGCCAAACAAACATGTTTTAAAAGTGAAATGTCGCACGACAGTCCAGTATGTCGCGCGACAATCCCCTTTCCAGGGACATGTCGCGCGACAATCCCCCCACCACTCCACTTTCTGACTCAGCAGTGAGTCAGAATCATCATTAAAAGCAGTTTGTCGCGCGACAATCACTCCTTTATGGGGACATGTCGCGCGACAAATGGCCCACCACTCCACTTTCTGACTCATTAGTGAGTCAGAATCATCATTAAAGTAGAATGTCGTGCGACAGTCAAGATTGTCATGCAACATACACCAAAATGTCGCGCGACATACACCTTTTCGTCACTATAAATAGGCCAGCACCCCCATGGGTTCTAGGGAGCAAGTTGGACAGCAACAAAACACCAAAAACAGAGCAAAAAACAACAGTTTTAGAGCAGTTTGGCAGCGAAGTTTATGATCTGATTTTCTGATCTTTCGTCAAGCATTTTTCTCGAGTATCGTCTTATTTCTGAAGAATTATCGAATCTATTCTAGACACTCGACGTGTCCCGTTTCTAGAATCGAATTCTCGGAAATATCTGAAGAAGGAGAAGATTATTATCGCCGGAGATCTCTCTGCCGTATTATATTCTCTTTCTTATTATTATTCTCGTCGGGAAGGTAAATAAAGTCTCTTCTAGTAATTAAATAAGATATTTGTATATTAGTGTTATTGTAGACTTGTTTAAAACTCAAATAAACATATAAGTCCACTAGAGACCGAAATAAAGTCTCTTATAGTAATTAAATAAGATATTAAATAAGGCTTTTCATACCCTTTCCCGCTTTCCCTAAAAATTAGTGTTTTTATTCGAGAAGTAGTAGACTATCAGTAAAAGCATCCAAGTTCTTCAACATAAAATAAACATATAAGTCCACTAGAGACCGAAAGGGCGGAATGGGTGCTTAACACCTTCCCAAACCGTAATATAGTTCCCGAACCCTATAGAATCCTGGTTTCGTAGACAAATGTGTAAAGAAAGGCTTATCTGTAGCCTCTTCTCTTACACGACCCCTTTTTGTCCGTTTTCTCGTAAAACGTACTGGCGACTCTGAATGAACCCTCTTGTACCTAGAAACAAGATAGAGGGACACTCGATATGAATTATCAAAACACTCCAAGCAAATAGAACGACGGGATCCTTTCCGACGTTTCAGACGCCCAACGAACGGGGACGAGACCCGGGGGTCGCATTTGCGGATTCTCACACATGCACAATATTTTAAATAAATAATATAATTGTGAGAATCCGGACCCATACCCCCGAGAGAAGAAAAGAGTCCTCCTCCGTTCTCGGTTTTATTATTTTGAAAAACGTGTTTTGTAGAGTCGCCAGTTTGTTTTACGAGAAAACAAACAAAAGATCGTACGAAGGATAATTCGAAAACGAACTATCTTTCATACGTTTGAAACCAGAGATTTATTTTGAAAATTGACTTTGCTAGGGTTCGGGAACTACGTTACGAATTGGGAAGGTGTTAGGCACCCAATTCGCCCTTTCGGTCTCTTAATGGATCATGTATCTAATTCCTATTTTAGATATCTTGCAAGTAGTTCGAATGGTTTTCAGAATAGTCCTTTCCGAATAAATTCAGTTTAAAACAGTATTTTGAAATCAGACTCGAGCTTTGCGAGCGCCTACGTATTCATTCGTAGAATGAAATCAGAGTCTCGTAGTTCCTTTCTTTTGGAAACTGTTTTTGTATTTTTGTTTGTTTTGAAAACGTGTCAAAATAGATTTTAGATTTCTTGTTAAACTTAGAAAGGATTTGTTTTGAAAGCAATGAACTTCTTTGCAAGTTATCTAAATTTTCTATATTAAAAATGAATACTTAAATGCGATATTGAAATTAAGAAAGGTTGTAGATAGACGTACCTGATGCGCTTGCCGAAGAAATGAGAGCCTTGCCTTGTTGCCTTGCTTGCTTCCTTCTCTCTCTAGAACTTTCTCTCTCTAGAATTTCTCTCTCTAAAACTTTCTCTCTCTAGAAATTCTCTTTCAGAATTTCTCTAAAATGACTTTCTAAAGATTTTGACAGAGTTTCTACTTACTAAAAACACTATTGAGTGTTGATCCCCCTTCAAATGAGAGCCCAAGGGTCTTATTTATAGGGAAAAATCCGCCAAAAAACGCTCCAAAAGAGGCCAACCGCAGGGGGTAGCCGCAGGGCGTGCGGTTGGGGCGTGCGACTAGGAGCCAACCGTACGGTTGGGAGCCAACCGTGCGGCTAGGGAAGGTACCAACCGTGCGGTTGGGAGCCAACCGTGCGGTTGGAGCGTGCGGTTGGGGGCTGCGGCTAGGAGCCAACCGTGCGGTTGGGGGCGTGCGGCTGGCTACCAAAAAACTCAAATTGTAAGGTCGATCCCCGTCCTAGTAAGCGAAGTGGCGACAAGGTTGCGATTAATTCCTAACGCGCTCGAAAATCAGGGTTTTTCCTAACGATCTCTCGTATGCATGATGACTCAAGACTTGATGCAGAAAGCTTGTTAGGTTCACACGAGAGTCGCGGATTGGGGTGTTCACAATAATGCAACCATTACCCATAAAGATTCTTATTAAAATAGCAAAACCAAGTTTATAACATATCCAAACCAACAAGAAAATTATGGCTTTTAGTATATATCACTATAACAATCTCCCACTTAGACTCAAAGCCATGCAGCTATGCATCTCACTCCCATTCCCTCAACCTGAACACTCTATGTGTTTTCCCTTCTTATGAATCCTCGGCTCTTTCGAGTTTGTAACCGTTTCACTATTATCAAAATAAAGTGAAATAGCTTATAACATTGAAGGTGCCACATCTAGATTCATATGGAAGTCCTGAGCCAAACCGCTGCCTCAGTTGCTTCTAAAGCAGCCACATATTTAGCTTTCATGGTGGAGTCTGCAATGCCTGACTGCTTGATACTCCTCCAACCAATGACTCCACCTCTTAGAGTAAACACATAACTTGAAGTTGACTTTCTGGAATTCTAACTTTTGACTAAAATTCCTTGTCTGTGTATCCAATAGGTACTAGACTATTTCCCTAGTAAACCAACATAAAATCTTGAGTCCTTTTAAGGTACTTAAGTATATGTTTTATCGCAGTCTAGTGTTCTTTTCCTGAATTAGACTGATATCTGCTAACCATATCAATGGTAAAGCAAATGTCTGGTCTAGTACACAATATAGCATACATGAGGCTTCCCACTGCCGAAGCAGAAGGAATTCCCTTCATCATCTCTATCTCATCATGTGTCTCATGACAATGATCTTGGATAGAATGATTCCATACCTAAAAAGGGAGAAACCCTTTCTTGGAATCTTGTATACTAACTCTGGCAAGAATTGTATCGACGTAAGTACATTGGATAAGTCCAACATCTTATTTTTTGAATCTCGCATAAGCTTAATACGAAGGATGTGACTTGCTTCTCCTAAGCCCTTCATATCGAACTAACTCGTTAACCATACCCTCACAGAGGATAATATTCACATATCGCTTCCAATAAGTGAGATATTATTCACATACAATACCTAGAATACCACCGCGCTTTGGCAGCGCCTTTTGTACACACAAGACTCATCTGAACATTGATCAAAACCAAAAGATTTGATTTCATGGTCATAACAGATGTTCCAAGATCTAGACACTGGCTTAAGCCCATAAATGGGCTTCTTGAGCTTCCACAACATGTGCTCTTGGCCCTTTGCTATGAATCATTTTGTTTACATCATATAGATGCTTTTATCAAGACTTTCATTAAAGAAACCTATCTTGACATCCACTTGCCAAATCTCGTAATCAAGATGAGCCGGAATGGATAAGAGAATCCGAATAGACTTTGGCATGGCTACCTGCAAAAAGGTTTCATCATAATCCATCCCCTTCTTTCTGAGTGAACCCTTTTAGCAACAAGCCTTGCTATAAGCCCGTTTAATCTTATCTATCTCTTATATACCCACTTGCATCCGATAGGTTATATCCCTTCGAGTGGTTTTACAAGATCCCAGACTTTGTTATAGTACATGGACTCCATTTCAGATTTCATAACCCTTTGCAATTTTCTGCATCTTTATCTTGAAGTACTTCATTGTAGTTAAAAATGGTTCGTTTTTTATTCATCAAGGACTTTGTCATAAGACTCTCCTAAGAACATAAAACCACCAGGTTGATGAACAACCCTCCCACTAAGACGAGGCACTACTTGTGTTTGTGTACATTGTGAAAATATTGAACATACTAACTCACTATCCACACGTTGTGCTGGTTCAAGAACCTACGTATTAGTGATTTGTTCAAGATGTGCACAAGAATCAGCAATCCTCCCACTACGATGAGGTAATGGAATGTCGATATCCATTTACTGTGGTATTTTCTTTTGTACTAAAGGTATAGACGAATTGTGCCCTGTTTTTCTCTCCTCTCATTTCCACTACAACAACACTACTCCTAGTCTTATGGTTTATGATATAATCCTCTTCTAAGAATCTGGCATTGATAATAATAATATTATATTCTTGAGGATTATTAAATAAACCACGCTTGGTTCCTTTTGGATATACAACATAGAAACACACTTTCGTTCTTGATTCCAACTTATCCGCATTACCTTTCAGCACATGTGCTGGACTACCCCATACCCGAATACGTTGTTGTGAGAATTCGCAAATGCGACCCCAGGTTCTCAGCCTCTGGTTTGGGAGTTTGAAACAACGAAAAGGATTCCGTTGTTCCATTTGCTTCTATGTGTTGATAATTCGTATCGGGTGTCCCTCTATCCTATTTCTAGATGCAAGAGGGTTCGTTCAGAGTCGCCAATATGTTTTACGAGAAAACGGACAAAATAGTTGTGTAAGAGGAAGGGCTACAGATAAGTCTTTCTTTACACGTTTGTCTACGAAACCAGGATTCTATAGAGTTCGGGAACTATATTACGGTTTGGGAAGGTGTTAAGCACTCATTCCGCCCTTTCGGTCTCTAGTGGTCTTATATGTTTATTCAATGTTGAAAAACTTGGATGCTTTTACTGATATCCTACTGTTTTCTGGAAATGACTCATGAAAACCTGATTTTGGAAAAAACGGGAAAAGGGATAAAAACCTTGTATTCCGTGATCTGATGTTTTGGTTTTGTCGAAATCTGATTACTAGTGACAAAAGTTTTATCTTATCTATTTTTGAAAAGAGAATGATTCGGTATTGTTTCCTCAGATAACAATATCGAAAACTTGATTTTATCCAGACAATCATGACTTTACTTCTTCTGGTTTTACAAATTATTTTATCAAATTATTTTATTTGAAAATGATAGAATATCAGTAACTTGACAATAAGTTTATCCAGCTAGAAAGTGGACAGAAAAACAGATAAAAGGAGTCTACAAATAAACTTAAATTAAAATCGGAACGAGGATAGTGGAAGTAAATGCTTTCGGTTTATGTTGGCCCAAGCAAGCCAACTCCCTACTCACTTATAATACTTCCGAAAATAACAAGTATGTATATATAACAAACTTACATAAGAATCTAAACAAGTCTGTAAAAACTAAATAAAGTACAATAAAACTAGTATGAAGATATATTATTTGATTACTAGAAGAGACTTTACTTACCTTCCCGACGATATATATAAGAATAAAATAGAGAAAATATAATGTGGCAGAGAAGACCTCCGGCGAATATTAGCTTTCCTCTTAGAAATATTTCTAGCAGTCTGACTTTAGAAGGTGGCACTCCGGGTGCCAAGATTAGATCGAGACTCTTGCGGAAATAAATGTTATCACAGATGCTTACGCAGAAGGCTTAAAGATTAGAAAATATCAGAGAGAATAAGGAATTTTAGTCTAGAAATCGTGTCGAGAAGTTGACGTCATGAACCCATGGGGGTGTTGGCCTATTTATACTGCTCGGGGAGGATTGTCGCGCGACATTTCCCCCGAAAGGGCATGTGTCGCGCGACAATGTGTACCATGTCGCGTGACAAACGGCTGAAGTGATGTTTCTGACAAACTGATGTGTCAGAAAGTGGTTGGTCGGTGTTTGGAAGGGTTTGTCGCGCGACAAATGACAAAAATAGCCGTTTGTAGCGCGACAACCGGCCGTTTGTAGCGCGACAATCGGCCGTTTGTAGCGCGACAATCGTCCGTTTGTAGTGTGACAAATGTTTTTTCGCGCTACAAACACCCCGTTTGTAGTGCTACAAACACCTAAAGCATGTTCTAGTGTTTGGGTGAGTTTCGAACTCGATGTGTACCTCTCGAAGGTCGTTAGGGTTCTTGCTTGCAAGGAATTGAGGCGACTGGAAGATACTTCGATTTGTGGCTCCCGCAAAAACCCTAAGAGAGTGTTTGCATGTAGAAGTGTTTGTGAATGCCTCCGGAGAAGGCTTTTATTACCTCATTGCCTCTCTAGATGGCTTTTATTTGCTCCACTTGCCTCAGATGGGAGGATTACCATTATTCCACTTGCCTTTCTGGGAGGGCTTTTGATCTTCTTGCCTCATGTGGGAGGACTACCATTGTTCCACTCGCCTCCCTGGGACGACTTTTGATCTGTAAAAAAGAATGAAAAATTGCCTCTGGGAGGGCTTTCGTGAGTATTTTTTGCCTCTGACGAGGGCTTGTGCTCGTGATTTGCCTCGAAGAGGGCTTGTGTTTGTGGATTGCCTCCAGAGAGGGCTTGTGTAAATGGATTGCCTTCGGAAAGGACTTTCGCCTAAAAAGGGCTTTGTGAGTGATGTTTTGCCTGTAGAAAGGGCTTATGTGAATGGATTGCCTTTGGAAAGGACTTTCGCCTAAAAAGGGCTTTGTGATTGGATTGCCTCCGCAAAGGGCTTATGTGAATGGATTGCCTCCGGAAAGGGCTTATGTGAATGGATTGCCTCCGGAGAGGGTTGTGCCTGTAGAAAGGGCTTGTTAGTGTTGTTTTGCCTGTAGAAAGGGCTTATATGAATGGATTGCCTTCGGAAAGGACTTTCGCCTAAAAAAGGCTTAGTGATTGGATTGCCTCCGTAGAGGGCTTATGTGAATGGATTGCCTCCGGAGAGGGCTTGTGCCTGTAGAAAGGGCTTGTGAGTGATGTTTTGCCTGTAGAAAGGGCTTATGTGAATGGATTGCCTTCGGAAAGGACTTTCGCCTAAAAAGGGCTTAGTGATTGGATTGCCTCCGCAGAGGGCTTATATGAATGGATTGCCTCCGAAGAGGGCTTGTGCCTGTAGAAAGGGCTTCTGAGTGATGTTTTGCCTATAGAAAGGGCTTATGTGAATGGATTGACTTCGGAAAGGACTTTCGCCTAAAAAGGGCTTAGTGATTGGATTGCCTCCGTAGAGGGCTTATGTGAATGGATTGCCTCCGTAGAGGGCTTATGTGAATGGATTGCCTCCGGAGAGGGCTTGTGCCTGTAGAAAGGGCTTGTTAGTGATGTTTTGCCTGTAGAAAGGGCTTATGTGAATGGATTGCCTTCGGAATGGACTTTCGCCTAGAAAGGGCTTAGTGATTGGATTGCCTCCGCAGAGGGCTTATATGAATGGATTGCCTCCGGAGAGGGCTTGTGCCTGTAGAAAGGGCTTCTGAGTGATATTTTGCCTGTAGAAAGGGCTTATATGAACGGATTGCCTTCGGAAAGGACTTTCGCCTAAAAAGGACTTAGTGATTGGATTGCCTTCGCCGAGGGCTTATGTGAATGGATTGCCTCCGAAGAGGGCTTTTGCCTGTAGAAAGGGCTTCTGAGTGATGTTTTGCCTATAGAAAGGGCTTAAGTGATTGGATTGCCTCCGTAGAGGGCTTATGTGAATGGATTGCCTCCGGAGAAGGCTTGTGCCTGTAGAAAGGGCTTGTGAGTGATGTTTTGCCTGTAGAAAGGGCTTATGTGAATGGATTGCCTTCGGAAAGGACTTTCGCCTAAAAAGGGCTTAGTGATTGGATTGCCTCTGCAGAGGGCTTATATGAATGGATTGCCTCCGGAGAGGGCTTGTGCCTGTAGAAAGGGCTTGTGAGTGATGTTTTGCCTGTAGAAAGGGCTTATGTGAACGGATTGCCTTCGGAAAGGACTTTCGCCTAAACAGGACTTAGTGATTGGATTGCCTTCGCCGAGGGCTTATGTGAATGGATTGCCTCCGAAGAGGGCTTGTGCCTGTAGAAAGGGCTTCTGAGTGATGTTTTGCCTATAGAAAGGGCTTATGTGAATGGATTGACTTCGGAAAGGACTTTCGCCTAAAAAGGGCTTAGTGATTGGATTGCCTCCGCAGAGGGCTTATGTGAATGGATTGCCTCCGGAGAGGGCTTGTGAGTGATGTTTTGCTTGTAGAAAGGGCTTATGTGAATGGATTGCCTTCGGAAAGGACTTTCTCCTAAAAAGGGCTTAGTGATTGGATTGCCTCCGTAGTAGTAACTGACGAGAAGCTAAAGAGTGAGGTCTATGAATGAGAAAAGAGCTTATTTGGGAGGCTATATATCCATTCTAAAAGTTTTGCTTTCTCTGGGAAATTTTGAAAACTTTGTTTTGTAAGTTATTTTATTCCGAAAGAGGAGTTTTCACGATAGATTTCTCAATTCTTGTACTTCGTGCGTAGCAATGGTTCAACCGTTTGCTTTTTTCTAAGTCATTTCTGATTTTATCAAGCTGAGAAAGAAATCTGTTTTGAAGGAGTCTCTGATCTCTTTGATATTCATTGGCCATTATGAGGCATTTTTGTAGGCCCACATCGTTTTCTGTTTTTCGATGTCCTTATTTCTCCCTCGTTCGGGGAAGTTTTTCCTGCCTTTTCTGTTTTGGGCCAGGAGCTTCTTTTCCCATTTGGCGTGATCAGGAGCCTTACTCACCCAAGACGAAACCCTGAGTCGATTTGGCCTAGCTGTCACTCTTGGTGTGGCTTTTCCTGCCAATTTACATTTCTGTTTCTCTCGCTCGCTCTGGGCACTCATGCGGGATTTTTCTCTTTTCTACTCTTTCAATTCTTTCTATTCCCGTCTTATATGATATTTTCTCATTCTCATTGCTAGATTTCAGTCTTCTAGAGATTAGAGATTTCTTTGTAGGATGTTTGCTCTCGCGATTTGAAGAAACGACTTAAAATATAGCATTCGACATTATCGTGCGAGTGTGTGTTTTTTCTGCACAAAGGTCAAGAAAAACCACCTTGAAATTCCCTACCGAAAAATGCCAAGCTTGAGCTAGGATTGGTCATGCGACAATTCAATGGAGTAGGTCTTGTCCCATGAATGGGTTCTTTTCTTTTCATTCTTATTCCCTCTCTAGCTTCTCATTTCTCAAGTTTTCCTGTATCTGGATGCTCAGGGTGTTCTTCGATGCAATTCCCATGCTAATGACAGAGATGATAGGGTAGATCGTGACCGTAGTGTGGTCTACCAGGATGTGGTATGCGTTAAAACTGTGCATGCATGTGTTTGGTGATCTATTGAAAAATAATGTATGTTATGCATGTATTAGTGAAGTGGTGTTTGAGCATGCTTTTTATTGATAACTTGATATGTAAAAGTATTGCTTGTAGGCTATGGATACTTTCCATGATGTTTTGTTGATCCTAATTCGTAGTTTCCTGCATGTTTAAAAACAAACGCTCATTAATTCTCATAATCATCTCGGCAGTAATATCCGATTTTTGGAACGTACATACTTTTACCTTTCAAATCTTAAAAACTCTCATAAAGTATGCACTTAAGTTAATACATAATTTCCTCTAAAAATCCTATAACTCTCATAACTACCCAAAGTACCCTCAGGTTTTGAAAACTACATAATTTTTCCCTATAGGCCTATAACTCTCGTAATTATCCCAAAGTACCCTCAGGTTTTAAAAATTACATAATTTTACCCTCTCATTACATATAACTCACATAATTACACGAAAGTACCCTCAGGCTTTGAAAATTACATAATTTTACCTTCTTATCATATAACTCGCTTAACTACATAAAAAGTACCCTCAGGTTTAGGTAAAAACCACCATCTTATTCTCGTAGTTTACCCTTAGATAATTTTTATACAAAATACTCTCATCTTTTATCTCATCTCTCATAAAAATACCCTTAGGTTTTATTATTTCACACACAAAAATCATCCTCTTATATATCTACACAAAAAAATACCCTCCAGTTTTGAAAATTACATAATTTTACCCTCTTATTATGTAACTCGTATAACTACACTAAAGTACCCTCAGGGTTATGAAAATATCCTCTTATCTATATATCTCTCATATTTACACAAAAGTACCCTCAGGTTTCTCACACATATTTACATAAAAGTACCCTCGGGTGCAATACGGAGTAAAGAAAAAATATGCTGGTGTAAAATAGGCACAATGACATAATAAAAATGACCACCAGGCCCCTACAAAAGTGAAAAGAACTAAGTGAGCAACGAAAAAAGGTGGTTTCTTTGGCAATAATGAACCCGTCTGTTGGAGAAACGTATTTGTTGCAAGGCTTGTTATATGACAAGCGATGAGTACAGGTGCACAATTTCTTCGATAAATACACATCTCTTCCTTCCTTCATCCCCACACTTACTCTTTTATCTCTATAGAAACATAGTCCTCTTACTGTACAAATGTTGACTTTTCTTCTATCAGAGCTCGAGATGCCCTGGTACCGTCAGAACGCAAGCTTGTCACTCCACATTCTTCTCTATCTGTGGAGTGTATGTAGCATGGACGGCAGACTCGGTAATTTAACTATGCACAGTTTGGCTTTTCTTAGCCCCTCCGGGCTGACATAATTCATTTAATCTGGCGATTGGTGGAGGAAGATATGGCTGTCATCCTTTATTAAATGCAATGGCTTCAGTTCGTGGGCTCAGAGCCCTCTGAGGCATGAATGAAGCTCGAGTTGCAACTAGTGGCTGAGGATACGATGTGGCTTCTTTCCGAGGCTAAGATGGGGTGCTAAATAGCAAATGTACTGTCTTTTTGGTGTTATGAACCACTGCTATAAGGTTTTGCAAAACTACTCTCTTTATGAAACAAAAAGTTTTTATAATAATTAAACCGGGCCTGAAGTTACTTCTCAGGTTGCCTACGTTCCCCGTTGTGTTTCCTTATACAAACAAAAGTGAGTTGGGGCTCAGGTTTACGTAGTTCTGGATTATACATGCTATTTCTTGAATGTAACATCTGACCATCTATATCTGCAACTATTATGGCTCCCTTTGTGTTGATTTCTTTAACGATGTACGGCCCAGTTCTGAACTTTTATCTTGGATCTCTTGTTGGCTACTCTAACCTTTCTCAAAACTACATTGTTCTCACAAATACCCCGAGTCTTCACTTTTCGATTTTAAAGGCCCTATAATGACGATACACGGCCTTCTACCGTTTCTCCTTTAGCGATGCTAACTCACTTTAATAGGTTGTTGGCCATATTTGGTCCGCCTGGTGCGGGAATTTTTCCTTCTTCGATTAGATCTTGGATGCGGTGTCGGAGGGCTAAACATCTATCTGTGTCATGGCCCACAGCTTGGTGGTATAAACAGTTCTCATTCATCCTCCAAGAAGAAGGGACATGATTTGGTGGAGGACGATGGTTGAGTGGGGTAACCAGGCCTGCATTCCGTAGCAATTCAAGACTTTTGGTCAGGGTTATGGGGAGGTTGCTGAATTTTCTATTTTTCTTGGGTTGATATGTATTGGAGGCTTCTGTTTGTATAGGCTACGTTAATTGGGGTTGTTGCTGCTGAAAGGGATTTTGCTGGTACGGATAAGATCTTAGCTGGTTTACAACGGGGGTGGCCGTGCTCTTTTCGGTATACGAGGCTTTCCTCGTTTTGGCTTCTGCCTTCCTGGTCAACTCTTCTTCTACTTGGGATCCCATGCTTAATAGTGCTCGAAAATGTGGGAATACATGTTTTCCCATACAAGTCAATACAGCCGGAGTGAAGTTTTTCTGAATTATCTCCAATTGTTCTTCCTCGTCTGGTCGCTTGGACATCTGAGAGGCCATTTCTCTCCAACGGGTAACAAAATCACTGAAGCTATCTTTCTCACCCTGTTTGGCCATCTCTAAGTGTTTACGGGTGATTTCTAAATCTTTATTGGATCTGTATTTGGTCATGAATTCTTTGACGATATCCCCCCAAGTTTTCGTGTGGTGCCTCTCTAAATAAAAAAACCATCTCAGGGCTGCCCCCGTGAGAGTCATATGAAATGCTTGAGCCAACTCAGGTTCTCCACAGCCAGATACTTGCATGGATCGGATATATGATTGCAGGTGTATTTTTGGGGGCGTGGTTCCAGTAAACTTGGTGATAGAGGGGAGCTTGAACCCCGGGGGTAATCTTGCTTCAGGGTAGAGAGAGAAGGCATTCATATCCGTAATCTCGTCTGCCCCTTTTATTAGAGAAATTCCTTTCTGTAGGACCCTCATCTGTTCCTTCAATTTCTTCATTTCTTCATTCTCTTTCGATATCTCATCGGGCTGTTCCCGAGCTATGACTGATTCTGCATATACTGTCCGGAGTCGGTTTATATCTGGGTATTCATTAGGAGGGGCTACCGGGGCTGGTGGTAGGACAGGTCGTGCAGGGATTTGTGGCCATTGCGGGTGTTGAATGTTGAAACACAGTTGGACTTGGGGTTGTGGCCAGATGATGGGTGGCTCTTGTTGCTGATAAGTGTGGCCGGAGTCCGGGGCCCATTGGTTCTGGTTATTGGGGTCAGTTTGAATGGGGCCTGGTGGGATAGGACCCGTTTGCTGTGGGTTGGTGTTTTGGACTAGGGGGAGTACGTGTGATGATGGCCCTTGATTCGAATCTTGATTCAGTGGTAGTCGTCCAAACCCCGGTGGTGCAGTTCGTTCGGCTGACAATTCTTCTATTCGAATTCGGGTGCCCTGTTGCTCTGTAGTGAGGCTTACTGACGGTCATTAGTAAACGATGCATCTCGACTAAGGTTGGCTGAACTATTGATGCCTCGGCTAGGCTCTGCTCCATTTCTTGGTTCTCACGTCATTGTGGATATGCTCGGTCTTACTAATCTTCCGGTATGATCTCGGCCGGCCCAACCTTCCAGACTGTAGGGCTGTAGATATAGCGGAGATGAAGGAAGACTAAGGTGTGATTCATTTCTGCCAAGAGAAACCACGGAGAAAGAAAAACAACAAAAACCAAGTTTCGGGTGTTCATAAAGACACATCAACAACAACTTCAGTGAATTCCCGGTGGGAGTTTAGGGTAGGCAGCAAAGTGCTCCTTGGGTTACCCTACTTATCCCGAATTGTTTTGAAAAAACTCATATTTTGATTTTATGAAAATTGGGAATATCTCTCCTCTTGAGCTGTTTTTCATGGGAGACATACCGGGGAAAGTCACAACGAGGTGATCTCGATGTAAATTTCTACGGCGAAGGTTGGTCAGCCTCCGGCCGTATTCGCCAATATCTGGGGGAGATATACATGACAAGGCCCTATGCGGTACGAACTCCTCACGGTTGATAAAAAGATAAGAGTGTTCTATCTTAACTCTTCCTATATGCAACGCAGGTGTAATGCAAGGTGAAGGCTTCAGGCTGCCTCCTATTTGGCAAGACCTTGCGATATACCCCAGGGGCGGGTACGTGCAAGAATCTTTTTATATACCTCCCGGGTACGTGAGTGTTCTCGTCACTCGATATACCTCGGGGGCGTACTTGGCCAAGGAGAGTGGAAGTAAATGCTTTCGGTTTATGTTGGCCTAAGCAAGCCAACTCCCTACTCACTTATAATACTTCCGGAGGTTTGGGGTAAAAATCACACTCGTAAGAACCATGCATGAATAGTGATGTGCGTGAAAACAAGAGTTTTCGAAAGGTTTAATTTGCAAATATCTTATCTTCGAGGTGTATTTTGAAAATGCAATTTTTACTTTGAAAAGATATTTCTTTACAATCAAATTAACAGAAAAGGGAAATCCTAAACATATGTCTATGTCAATGAATGGACTCTATTGTGCCTCTAGGTCAAGTCAACAATAAAATCCAGGTGCCACGTTAGAGGGGCTTAAAAAGGCAAGTAGGGAAAGCAGTAAAAGCATGCATTTCAACATATTATAAACAAAAGTCCACATATAAGAGCCTAGTTCTCTCGGTCCCCAGCAGAGTCGCCACTGTGAGAATCCGCAAATGCGACCCCAGGTTCTCAGCCTCTGGTTTGGGAGTTTGAAACAACGAAAAGGATTCCGTTGTTCCATTTGCTTCTATGTGTTGATAATTCGTATCGGGTGTCCCTCTATCCTATTTCTAGATGCAAGAGGGTTCGTTCAGAGTCGCCAATATGTTTTACGAGAAAACGGACAAAATAGTTGTGTAAGAGGAAGGGCTACAGATAAGTCTTTCTTTACACGTTTGTCTACGAAACCAGGATTCTATAGAGTTCGGGAACTATATTACGGTTTGGGAAGGTGTTAAGCACTCATTCCGCCCTTTCGGTCTCTAGTGGTCTTATATGTTTATTCAATGTTGAAAAACTTGGATGCTTTTACTGATATCCTACTGTTTTCTGGAAATGACTCATGAAAACCTGATTTTGGAAAAAACGGGAAAAGGGATAAAAACCTTGTATTCCGTGATCTGATGTTTTGGTTTTGTTAAAATCTGATTACTAGTGACAAAAGTTTTATCTTATCTATTTTTGAAAAGAGAATGATTCGGTATTGTTTCCTCAGATAACAATATCAATTATCTCGTTAGGTTAATTTAGAAAAGATCGGATCTTATCGGAATTGATTTGATATGGAATTGAACTCTTGAAGATAGTGTATCAGATATACTGCAGTCTATGTGGAAGACATAATATATCTGAGTTTAATACCTAAGTAAACTTTATCATTCCGGGTTTTGAAAACTTGATTTTATCCAGACAATCATGACTTTACTTCTTCTGGTTTTACAAATGATTTCATCAAATGATTTTATTTGAAACTGATAGAATATCAGTAACTTGACAATAAGTTTATCCAGCTAGAAAGTGGACAGAACAACAGATAAAAAGAGTCTACAAATAAACTTAAATTAAAATCGGAACGAGGATAGTGGAAGTAAATGCTGTCGGTTTATGTTGGCCCAAGCAAGCCAACTCCCTACTCACTTATAATACTTCCGAAAATAACAAGTATGTATATATAGCAAACTTACATAAGAATCTAAACAAGTCTATAATAACTAAATAAAGTACAATAAAACTAGTATGAAGATATATTATTTGATTACTAGAAGAGACTTTACTTACCTTCCCGATGATATATATAAGAATAAAATAGAGAAAATATAATGTGGCAGAGAAGACCTCCGGCGAATATTAGCTTTCCTCTTAGAAATATTTCCAGCGGTCTGACTCTAGAAGGTGGCACTCCGGGTGCCAAGATTAGATCGAGACTTGTGCGGAAATAAATGTTATCACAGATGCTTCCGAAGAAGGCTTAAAGATTAAAAAATATCAGAGAGAATAAGGAATTTTAGACTAGAAATCGTGTCGAGAAGTTGCCGTCATGAACCCATGGGGGTGTTGGCCTATTTATACTGCTCGGGGAGGATTGTCGCGCGACATTTCCCCCGAAAGGGCATGTGTCGCGCAATAATGTGTACCATGTCGCGCGACAAACGGCTGAAGTGATGTTTCTGACAGACTGATGTGTCAGAAAGTGGTTGGTCGGTGTTTGGAAGGGTTTGTCGCGCGACAAACGACAAAAATAGCCGTTTGTAGTGCGACAATTGGCCGTTTGTAGCGCGACAAATGCTTTTTCGCGCTACAAACGCCCCGTTTGTAGTGCTACAAATGTCTTTTCGCGCTACAAATGCCCCGTTTATAGTGCTACAAATGCCTAAAGCATGTTCTAGTGTGTGGGTGAGTTTCGGACTCGATGTGTACCTCTCGAAGGTCGTTAGGGTTCTTGCAGGGGTCACAGATCGGGGTGTCTACAGCTGTAGACTAGGTTTATGCCCAGTCTGCAATTCTATGGGTGTAGTAGGCACTGACTTTGATGGCACCAAGTTCAGAATATATGCAGCTATTTCTAAAGCATATCCCCAAAAAGAATCAGTTAGGTCTGAATAACTCATCATAGATCTTACCATTTCTATAAGAGTCTTATTCCTTTTTTTTGCTACACCATCATGCTGTGGCATCCTCGGTGCAAACAATTGAGATATAATCCCATTCTCTAATAAGTATTCCTTGAACTCTCCCAAGAGGTATTCACCACCACGATCTGATCGTAGTGATTTGATACATTTTTCTAGATGCTTCTCCGTTTCTGCCTTGAATTCTTTGAATTTCTCAAAGATTTCAGACTTATGTCACATTAAGTAAATGTATCTATATTTTAAATAATCATCTACAAATGTGATGAAACACTCAAAGTCTCCTCTAGTCTGGACACTCATGTGACCATACAAATCAGAGTGAACAAGTTTTAACTGTTCTTTAGCGCTATTGCCTTTTGCCGAGAATGATCTCTTAGTAATTTTACCTTCTAAACAGGATTCACAAACTGGAAGTGCCTCCACTTTCAATGAACCTAATGGTCCATTTTCGACCAGTTTTTGAATTCTTTTTAGATTAATATGACCAAGGCGTAAGTGCCAAAAATACATTTGGTTCATTTTAAAGGTTCCTTTATCTTAATTGGTAAACTATTAATGCTATTCAATTCACTCAGTTGTAGTACTGACTGAACTTTCTACTGACAGTGAAAACACTGGCCCATAGGCTTTTTCACTCCTCCTAGAGGTTTAGCAACTGCTGCACGCACTGCTCCTTGTGGGACTGCAGCTTATGCATTATTCTTCTTCCTTTCTTGCTTTTGGGCATAGAAGTTGAAGCTTTTTCAGCCACAAGAGTCCTAGCCAGCTTACCAAGGAGTTCCTAAACTGCTTGGAATTCTTTAAGAAGTTCCAACAGTGAATAAAGCTTATTCATGTTGTCATTCTGTTGGAATCCCTTAAATAAATCCAGCAGCGACTAGAGAACGATATCGACCTGAGTTTTCCCATCGATTTCAGCCGCAAAGATCTCTTAGTTCATTCAAAAGACCGATCATCTTCAAAACAAGATCCTTAACTCGGGTTCCTTTAGCAATAGTCGTGTTCATGAGGACTTTCATCGAAATCTACCCGGTGGCATGATCTTGATCCCCAAAAATATCTTTGAGGTTCAGCATTATGCCGTAGGCGGTGGCAAAAGACTAATGCTAATGTTGTAGCATATTTGACAAAAATGCCAGAATGTAAAACCACACCATCTCATCAGCCTTTTTCCACCTCCGGCAAGCCTGGGTTTCGTCATCGGTCTCCCCCTTACCAAGTTTTACTGGACAAGACTCGGTGAGGACAAACTTGTACTCTTTAACAGTAAGCACAATATTCAAGTTCCCTTTTTAAGCCAATATAATTAGGTCCAATCAATTTGTTTTAGTTGAGAATAATTAAAAATGGATTGAAAGAGTTTTCCATTTTAAAACTTGAGAAACACATACAAATTATGATGAACAATATTAGCTTTGAACACATATTTTAAATATGGTACCCTCTACCATTTCAAAAAGCGTTCGCCATCAGCCTAAGACTTTGAACAATATGCCCCGTTAATGAGGTCGTCTATTATTCATTATTTCTTAAACAGATGTAAACCTATTAAATTTTACTATCTAGATAATGCCTTATTGTCTAGCAATACATACTATCTAGACAATTTTTTATTGTCTAGTAAAATTTAAATAGCTGACTTCCTTTGGTCCTACAAATAATAATAGAGACTCAGTTGGAGAGCATACTATTATTTATATCTAAGTGTATACCATCATTTAATTTAGTCCAATGATTCTGCAATTTATTCTTTCCGATATGGAGGTGGGTACTTAAACCCACACGAAAAATATATCACATTATTTAAAATTATCAGTCAGTGAAATTTGTATAATGATTCCGCAATCTATTCTTTTGGATATGGAGGTGAGCACTATAACACACATGAAGAATAAATTACATCATCTACAAACCAATGATGTAGACTGTGGGATTTTTATGTGAAAAAATCCCTCACCTACTTAGTATTTAAAACATTATTTTATGAGGGTTAATAAAATTTTATATTAAATTCTAGTCAACTAAAATACAAGGGTATGAAATATAAAAGACATGTGTAATAAAATTATTTTGTTGCTTTTCTTAAAAAAAAACTTATATTTTTCAATTACGCAAAATTTATATTTATATACCCTTTTTTTAATTTGACAAGAACTAAATATAAAATAAAAGGTGATCTAGGTATGGTCATGTATCCATGTTGTCCAAAATTATAAGGAAACATAATAATTAAACACATATGACCAACACACAATCACACAAAGCATTAAACCATTCAATAATAAGAATAATTAAATCTCTGCTATTATGGTCCAAGCTTCATCATCCCTAGTCTGTTGAAAAACCTGTCACGACCTACGTCGCCACTTCACTGACTATGTCGGGAATCAACCTTGGTGGAAACTGCAATCTTAAATACAAAGGTCCTATGCCTCCATTTAAGGAGTTCACACATAAACTATTATATCTAAACTGTAAATAAAATAACATAGATCCTATGCCTCCTTTTAAGGACTTCACAAATCTGATCTAAATTTAATTTACAACCATGAATAAAACCCAAATCATCATGCACATTAAAATTAACCACGAATAAAAATATCGTGGGATCCAATCACATAAAACATAATTATGTGACCATAATAGCGGGACAAGAACACTGCAAAACAAGGGTTAACGAGTTCTATGGTCTATCCAACAACAACAACATGGCTAGTTCAATCCGTACGCAGTATCAAAGAAAACCAATCCATCTGATACCAATTGATGGAGACATAAATACAAGAACGTTTGATTTTGCGTATAGATTGAACAAACTTTTGCTAAAACCCTATAAGAATAAAGGGATTTCACCTTTGTGGATCATGTAGAGGATCCATATGAGGAGACTAGGGTTTGAAAGCAATAAATTGCGATTTGGTAAAATTTTTATAATTCTCGATGGGCTGCGAAAATTAATTGTTTTTGCCACCGAAACAACTTTTAATCATCCTGATTTTTAGCTTTTTTAGGGTAACTTTGCGTTCCGACCGACATATCAAAAAATTAGCCCGATTCAACGGTGCGATCAAAAGTTACGATTGATTTAAGACCACTGTGTCGAAAACCTAAAGATCTTCTATCGTATTCCTTCCGCCATCAAATCTTGCACCGAGTGTGGGCTATGGTATCACCAAAATTTTCTCCTCTCTCAATAGAACAAACCCTAACTCATGAGAATTATTGTTATTATGAGAAGAGACAAGGCCGGCGTATATATAAGGCTACGATAGGGACTTTAAGGAGAAATAAGTGTTTGGGCTTCCTATGGAAAGTTGGAATCCTAATTCCACTATGAATTAGTTCATTCCATAAATTATAATTCACACCACTAAAGAAATATAATTGCACTCCCGTCGTTATCTCAAAATTATATTTCGAGCTCCTTATTATTAAATACTTATTATTCTCTCCACGTTAAGATTACAGATAACCGTCATTTAAATTAAATTACTGGCAATTATATTTAAATGACTTCTTAATCCTTGAGCCTACTACTTAACTTATTTGACATGTCGGATTAACATAATCCACCTGCACGGTTTGACATGATAAAAACTTATAAGCTTCTCAGGGGGCTATCATCAATCCCTATACCGGGACGTGGATTCCAACTATAATTAATATTCATCATACATATAGTATCGTCATCCAATTCACAAAGATTATTGATCCATAAATAAATCTCACTCTTAATGAGTCAAAACAACAAAGACTACATATATATGTCTATTAATTATTTCAAGATTAAGAGCACAAGTATCATAATAACCATGAGATTTTAAATTGTTTTATATAGTCAGTATAAAAATAATTAACCCAAACTGGTCCTGTTCAATACACACAAAATGTACTAGCACAACGAGTTAAAACTATACCGTTTTTTGTAATTAAGATAAACTACTAAAACTTGTGCAATAATCCTACCGATGGGTGTCCAATTCCATCTAAGATTGTGAACTATTAGACTTATATTCCACAAGAACCAATGATATGATTTTTTGAGTGTAAGCTATACTCTACACACCAAATCATCTACTATATGGAATAAAAGACACACATGCACAATATTTTAAATAAATAATATAATGCAACCATTGCCCATAAAAATTCTCATTAAAATAGCAAAACCAAGTTTATAACATATCCAAAACCACAAGAAAATTATGGCTTTTAGTATATCACTCTAACAGTAAAGGCCATTTATTATTTTTGGGACCTCGTTGGAGGGATTGGTATATATATTTTACTTTTAAATTGTCTGGATTGCAAATCATTATGGATGTGGAGTTAACTTTCTAGTGAAGCTTTATTTTCTTATTTACAAGTTGGTTTTATTGAAAATATGAAATCCACATGCCGAAATTTTCTAAAAAATGTGGCCTTATACGTTACTGATATAAGTATAAATAAGCTAATATAATTCAATTTAAAACAAATTAAAATATAGGGTATTACATATACGAAATGCAAATCAAGCAAAGAATCATAAGAAAACAACCCAAACCCCCATAAACATGCAAATTTTGAAATAATAGTTAAAATCCCCAACTTTGGTTTGATTCATAACAATTAATGTGTAAAAACTTAAAAAGGAGTTTATATACTAGTGTTCCCACCTGATTAAAGCTTTATATTCAAAGATTGTGCTGTAAATTGAGCCGGATTGAGCGAATATTGAGTTTTCCCCAATTACTTCGAGCCCTAGCCGTAGAGGAAGATGAAAATGGTGGAGATGATGATGAATAGTGTCGATTGGATGATGATCTCATGTGGTGGAGATGTGTAGGTGAAGAACTCTTCAGAACCCTCTCAAAAGCTCCTAAAATCATCCATCAATTGTCCTCTTTAAGCTCTCTAGGTGGTTGGCTTTGTTTGGGACAAAATGTGCTCTGTTTTGCCAATTTATTGTGCTCAGGAGCCCTTTAGTCGACTCATGGGTGAAATATGCACACTGTTAGTATTTTGGCCATAACTTCTTGCTCGGAACTCCGATTGATGTGATATTTATATCCTCAAAAAGATAATTCAAAGCTTTACAACTTTCTCACAGGAAGTTTTCCCAAATTCTAGATGAATAATTCTCAAAAATTCATTAAAGATAGTGCTCTGCCAAAGCGCTACCGAACAATCAGATTTTGCTAACTGCCCTACTTCGCCCGCTGTTTTAACCAACAAGGAGTGTGAATTGGCTTTTGGTCAAAAAATAAAAGTTGTAGGCTGTATCAAAGTCTAAACATAAGCGCAAACGGTACCTTAATCGGATAAGAAACGGAAAAGTTATGACATCTCAAAGTTTGCTAAAATTAAGAAATCACGTAAAGTGAAAACATGCGATTGACATCTCGATTTCAATTCGAACCACCCGAATTATGAGAAGATTGTTTCCACATACTTAATACACCTAATATAACATGCAAGAAGGTTCGAATCAACTAAGGAGGGTTTGGAACCAAAAGTTCACTCATTAACGGAGATTATGCCTTAATTAGGCTTAAGGAGATGATTAGCTCAAAAATGGAACACGGGGTATTACAAATTGAGTGGGGAAGCCTTGAACTATCCGATGTATGATAAGGAGTTGTACACGTTGGTTAGAGCAATAGAAACATGGAAACACTACCTTTGGCCTAAGGAGTTCGTGATTCACATCGATCATGAGTCTTTGAAGCATTTAAGGAGCCAACATAAGCTGAATAAGAAGCAAGCGCACTAGATGGAGTTCATTGAGATATTTCCATATGTCATTATGTACAAGAAAGGTAAAGAAGATATTGTTGCTAATGAGCTTTTGTAAAGGTATGTGTTAATCTCTACTCTTGATACTTAATTACTTGGTTTTGAGCATATAAAAGACTTGTATCCAATTGATGCTGATTTTTGTGAGGAGTATAAAGCATGTGAGAAAAATGCAGTGGGTAAGTTCTTTAGGCATGATCGGTTTTTATTTCGTGAAAACAAATTATGTATGCCTAATTTCTCTATACGTGACTTGTTAGTGAAGGAAGCCCATGGGGAAAGATATATGGGATACTTCAGGATTGCTATGACCTTAGATATTTTGTAAGAACACTTCTATTGGCTACATATGAAGAGAGTCGTTGAGTGAATTTGTGGAAGATGTATCATATGTAGGCAAACGAAATCCCATGTGCAACCGTATAGTTTATATACACCATTACCTATTCCTAGTGAACCTTGGATAGATATTTTCATGGATTTGTTTTGTGTTTACCTAGGTCTAAGAATGGTAGAGATTCGATTTTTGTGGTTGTGGACAGATTTTTTAAAATGGCTCATTTTATTCCATGTCACAAAATCGATGATGCTTCGCATACTGTTGATTTGTTCTTTAGAGAAATTGTGAGATTGCATGGTTTGCCTAGGACCATTCTTTCAGATAGAGATACTAAGTTCTTAAGCTACTTTTTGAAGACCTTGTTGTGACGCCCCAAATTTCGTTAGGAGGTTTAGGCCTCCAGAACCTGGTTAATCACGGTGCCGTATGTGACGGCTGGTTTACAATACATAATCAAAACCTGATTAAAAGTGAATTACACATAAAGCCTTGTTTTAAAGAAAATTTTAGCATGTGGAGTTCGTATTTTCAATACAACCAACATTTGTAAAGCAAAATATAAGTCTTACTAGAACTTTAACTCCACATCTTAAAAACACAAGGTTAATAGATATCACATAATCAAGTACAACGCAAATCCTACAACGAGGTCCCAACAGTTAATAAAATGCCTTTACATTAAATCTCAATAACTTTAGAAATATTATTAATTCATGAAAAACAAGTCGTTTACGAACGACCAAGAGTGCCTAAGGTATTCAGAGGCCTCTAAACTCCATACTCGTGTTGTCCCTTAAAAAGTACCTACAAAACTAATTTGGAAAATGGGAGTGAGCCAAACATGGGCTTATTGGGAACTATAAGATTTTGGATAAAAAAATACTTTTAGGAATGCACATGTATCATGAGATTATAAAAGTAATTTGAACCATGAGTATGTATATATACTAATACTGTTTCTAAACATATACATATATATATAGATAGTAGTCTTATCAAAATAGCTTGGAAACTATGTTATATGCACTGCACATTAAGCACCGCCCAATCCTCGAAAATGCAATAAAGAATATACCGTCAAAAACTAAGTAAATCATAATAATGGAATACATCAAAAGAGAATCGTAGGCACTAATCTCATAACCGTTAATTTTATCTCACATCAGACATCTAAGATTTACTTTACTATGCACAGCGATTGCGATCTAAGCCCCCAAGGCTAGGGTATGCAATCCCTAAGGCTGGGCCCCCCCGTGGACCACCTAAATGGTGTAGGGTATGCCGCCTCGCGAGGTCCCCCTACGGACCATAGAGTATGCCGCTCTCAAAGCGGTGTCTCTCTACACAGACCAAGGTATGTAGCCAACAAAGTTAGGTCAACCCCGTGGACCATTAGTGCCTTATTGAATCAAAACATCAATGGAAAGTATTTTTCAAAGAATATAATTAAACATAATACACACATATACATATACATATATAACTCAATCCATATTGTATATGATATTATTATTTTACTTTGAAATATGCTTGCCATGTTCGTAACTTGTGGTCCGATTAAAAATCTCGTTTACTAATCCTTATAATTGTAAGTTCTAGACTGATTCGTTATTCAAGCTCCAAGTCTCAAATAAAACATAATTTGTAACAATTTAGGTTCATATAAACACCCCTTACACGGTCTCCATACATATATAGAATCAAAAGTATATTAAAAGTCTAACTAGTGTAGTTACGGTCTGGCTGGTTATCTAAATAGGCTCATGAGAATCAATTTGGTAGTTCATGTACAACAATAATATCATATACAATAGAATCTTGCTCAATTCACACCTTAAATTCAATGATATATCAATACATGTGTATATTCACAACCTTTATCAACTATAATATCTATATAAATGGCTTTTGCATCCATAATCGACAATCTTAACATATAATTGGGGGTTCTTGTTAAATCACCAATCTATAACGATATTAAGTGCAAAACAACCAAACAATCAAAAGAGATCAAACCCAAACCCCATGATATTGCATAATTTTGAAATTATGCTAAAACCTCCCAATTTGGTTTGAAATAAAAATACAATACATAATAATTTGAAACAAGGTTTAAGTATTAGTGTTACCACCTCTATTGGAGCTTTAAACCAAGATTGGAGTGTTGGAATGATGGATTGAAGCGTAGATGGTCAAAATTCCGCAAGCCCTAGCTTTCCTCAAGCTCACATAGAGGAATGGTGGTGAAGGAGATGATTAATAGTGATCTTCAAATGCATAAATCTTGTAATAGCTGGAGTCAATTGAAGAAAGCCATCAAAATCTCTCAAATTCTCTCACTAGGACACTCTTGAGGGGTATTGGAAATGGTGGCTCGAAATGGGGGAAGAGGTGAGGTTTTGGTTGTATAAAAATGGGGTCAAAATGCTAGAAACTTCTATTTTTAACCCTTCAACAGGTCATCAGTCGACTGAGGCTGTGCCTCAGTCGACTGATGCCCCAATCTGCCCACTGATACTGTTTTTCGGCAGTTCGTCCATTTCAGCTCAGTTTTGACCTCTATAGAGTTGGAATTGGGTCTCGGCTAAACACAAAAGTTTTAGATAATTGAATTACCTTTCCAATGGAGCAAACTGGGACTCATTTGGACTTCAGATCCGGAATGAGTTACGAACTATTAGGCGAGTGTAAAAACATATAAATGAAGTTTGGAAAAGGTCTAACTAACTCAAGGATCACCTAAACCAACTCTTGACTCTCGAACCAAAATTTGCATTATTAGAGGTTATAAAAAGGAACTAGCTAAGAAATCACATACCGGGTGTTACAGTTGTGGTGTAAGTTAGGAACTCAGTTGTTATTTTCTACTACTTGTCACCCACAGTCTGATGGTTAGACCGAGGTTGTGAATAGAACTTTATCTACTTTTTTAGGGCTATCATTAAAAAGAACATTAGAACATGGGAGGAATGTTTATCGCACGTTGAGTTTGCTTATAATCGAACAGTTAATTCTGCTACTAAATTTTCACCTTTTGAAATTGTGTATGGATTTAATCATTTGACTCCATTAGATTTATCTTCATTACCTTATTCTCAATATACTAATCTTGATGGAAAGAAAATGCTGAATTTGTTAAGCAGATTCATGAGAAAGCAAGGCTCAACATGGAAAGGAGGACGGAGCAATATACAAAGCAAGTGAATAAAGGTCATCAAAAGCTGGTTTTTGAATCCGGAGATTGGGCATGGCTGAACATGAGGAAAGAACGATTTTCGGAGCAATGTCGTTCTTAGTTGCTTCCTAGAGGAGACGGACCTTTTCAAGTTCTTGAGCGCGTCAACAATAATGCTTATAAGCTTGATCTATTAGGAGAGTATAACGTTAGCACTACTTTTAATGCTACTGACTTAAGTCCGTTTAAAGTCGGGGATGATTTGAGGGCAAATCCTTTTCAAGAGTAGGGGAATGATAGAGACAAGGCTGTTGTACAGAACGAAGACAATTTAGAGGCCATTCAAGTTCTAACAGGCCCAATTACGAGGTTGCAGGCTAAGAAATTAAAGACATTGCTTAATGGATTGATTCAAGATATTTAAGTTCAAAAAGAAGGCACAATTAAGCCCATTGAAGTGGAAAAACGTGGAGCACAAAGTGGAGGCTAGTTTACACTTATTCAAGCCCAAATTGAGTGAGAATACTGTGTGTTTGCGGTCCAAGAGTGTGGAGTCAAGCCCATACGTTTTTTAGTATTTATTATTTAGTTGTTGTTATTATTATTATTATTATTATTATTATTATTATTATTATTATTATTATTATTATTATTATTATTATTTCTTTTAAGTAATTTAGGAAATTAGCTCTTATTTAGTTAGGATTTGTTTTGAGGTTTCCTTGTTGGATTGTATTCTTATTGTTTAAGTTTTCTATACCTTATTTAAAAAGGGTGAATGTTATGTATTTGGCAGACTTTTTTCCTTAATAATATTGAGTGATATTAATCATCTCTGATTCTTCACGAACTACTTGAACTTATCTGTTTATCCATGGCGTTCATTTGACTTATCAATTAGTATTCCGCACCCAGTTGTGGCATCTTCGATTTTCATCAAATTTGTTTATAAAAACGGTCTAGTTCTTAATTTGCTACAGTTTTCACGTGTATTTGTGTCCTGGTTAGCATAACCAATTCGTTATGTTTGGAGGTTTCGTGCGATATCACTGTGAGTCGTATCATACTCAATCATCTCAACGTGAAAAAAAGAAAAAGTGCAACGACTATTAAGCCAAAATATTACAAAAGATGTCATGGAATGGGCCACGGTTAAAAAAAAGTACCCAATTAATGGAGGAGGGAAGAAGTCAAACAAAAACTAATAAATTTTTTTCCATCCTAATTTTGTACCTTCTTTATTTCATAGACATCTTAATGCATCTAGTAGAATATGTGGTAAGATTTGTAGGTAAGAACAGCGTTGCTCTTTTGAGAAAGCAACAGTCTGTGTATCTATCTATATTACATTTTTAATGCACAATATTACTTCATCATTTCTTCATTTTTAATCAAATTAAACACTCAAGAAATATGTTCAATATATTTAGTACCTAAATTTAAAATATGTTCTTCATCAAATTAAACTTATTCAGTTTTTGAAAATGATTGGATTAATGAAGAATTTTTCATTTCACGTGAGACTAATACACACTAGTCAAACTGTCTCTCTTTGATTATAGGTGCACACATAGTAAAATTGTAATAATAACTATTGGAATGCATGCACTTATTGGGGTTTCTAAAGTGACAACCCTTCATATTCCTAGAGATTAGTATATAATCATAGTTGCCATTCACAAATCAAACCAACCATCAAATATCTTATCTACTTTCAATTTCTTGTTTCAACATGTCAACTCGTCCAAAATCACCATCCACGTCAAGTCATCCTGTAACACCCCCGCCTTAATTATTGGGATAGCACCCGTAATTAAGACCTAGAGTTCTACTAACCCATCTTAGAGACTAAAATGGGTATATAAATATAATGAATTCAAACAATATACATAACACGTGTCAAATTAAACACAAATATACAAGATGATGTCTTTTTATATCCGTCTAATACTTGCGTCACGTGTCAATCAAGCATAAGGTGTAACGCCCCGAATCCCACACTCCGGGGTAGCGGGGACGCTACGGTATCCACCTATATGGCGGATATAAATTTGGATAATGGACGCACATAAGCCCAACTAAAAGTTCCTTAAATATAAATCTAAAAATTATGACGCACTAATACGATACAAACTGTAGACCAAATCACAAACCACTATCAAACTCATTAAATATAAATAAAAGTCATATATACATAAAACCATAAGTTCTCCATAAAATATTCTTCACTAATATTACATAACCACAACATATTATTAATAAAACCCAAAAGAAACAAGCCAAAGTCTTCTACATGAAGACTACACAATGTCTAGTTGGTATCAAGGATCTACTCTATCGCATGCAACCTCATCTTTTCCCCCTTTCCCTTGTCATCTACTACACGATCAGATTTTGTACCTGTGAAGGAAAAACGTGAGCTAAAAAGCCTAATGGAAACAAGAGTGCAAAATGAAACTAATAATTGAACTATTAAAATTGTAAACAAGTCTAATAAATGAGGCTCCAAAGTATAATGGAATTTAACAAAGAAAATAATCACACCTCATTAAACTCATATAAGAATCATAAACAATGTTGGCACTTTGCTAAGAATTACATAAATCATAAATTTGACACATTTAATTTTTGTTGTGTTGAGGATAAGTAACTGAATATAAATTTTGGATAAACTAGTAACACATACATAATAAATGGTTACTCCATAAATGCTAATGTGGTGGTCCCCATTCCGGGGGCTCCTCACCCCGTGGCGGTGGCACCTCTTCCTTGCTTCCGTGCACGGTTTTCGGTCTTTTCATCCGAGGGGCTCTCCGTCCCAACTTACAAACCAACCACAAATACAAGCACAAGTACAATATCCATACAATACACAATTTACATTAAATGTGTCTTTAAACCAAGTTTAAGTACCAACACTAAAGGAAATTATACCAATAATTTTTAAAGTAAACTTATTCAATTATACCAATAATTTATGGGCAAGGTATACTATGACGAATTCACTGTTCATCATCAAAACTTGACTTTAAAACCCATATAACAATCAAACTTGTAAATTCATATATCAAATACCATCATCACAACTTCATAGTTCAATTAATAGCAATTTAGAAAATCGTCTCTTCTCTAAAATAGCAAATCTAAGATTCATATGGGTGGAACTCAAAATTAACAATCTAGAGTATAAAACATGTAAATTAGAGTAGAGAAGAGAAGTTTACTCATGTTCCCACCTCAAATAAAGGATTGATGAAGAATTGAAGTAGTTGAGTATGAAGAGCTTGAAGGATCCTTGGATGAATTGAATGATTCAAAGGAGGAGGATGATGAAATCTTGTTGATGATGTTGCTAGCTTGTGATTTATAGTAGTAGAATGGATTTAGTGGTTTAATTTGTGATGAATCAAGGTTTTAGGATGAGGGAAATAGACAGAAGTGCTCTGTTTTTCGTGGGTTTGGAGAAGGAGAAAATGAGAAGTGTGTAGAAGAGAAGAGTATAAGTGGAATAAAAAGAAAATTACCAAAATGCCCTTGTTTTCGCGTCAATGTGCATTACCAGTAGCTTCGGAGCTAATTTTTGGCTAGTAAATGTCCTAACTGGAAAATGTTCAGTAGGAAGAAGTTTTATCTCTTCGGGTCTTCTTTCTAACGATATAAAGAACGCCAAAATCAGAGTTCTGAGCGAAAAGATATGATCGAAATGGTAACACTGCACAATTGTCTAAAATATTTTTATTTCTCCATAATTTGTAGGCTAAACATGTAGGTATCTAGAATAGGTTAAATGTGTCCGAACAAGGAGTAAGATGAATAAAATAAAGAGAATTACGACCAAAGAGTGTAAAAAAAATGGGAACACGGTAATCAAACCCGAATATAATTATCAATAAATATAATCTCAAATCATATCCAACTAATGAAATTTGTATGACAAATATCAAAATAAAAAAAATATGAAACTCATATAAAAGTATTAAACAAGTTGCCACGAACTGACTTACCAACCGAGCTGCTTTATGGTGGAGACACACAAAAGAAAGTTTTATTGTTCGTACGTGGGAGCAATTTTCCACCGCTTTTCTTCAAGAGTATGTATCGGAAGCCCATAAGAATGAAAAGCTTTCTCAATTAGATCAACTAATTCAAGGCACCGAAACTGTTGAAGACTATCGGATGAAGTTTGAAGAATTAAGCATTTATGAAGAGACTTTCCATACCCATCCATAAGAGAAGATGAGGAGATTTAAAAATGGGTTACGGCCGATGTATCGTATTAATCTTGGGTCTCAAAAGTTTAATAGTTACAGGGAACTTGTTGAAGCTGCTTTAAGAATGGATGCCGAGTACTGTGAGACCGAACCTTTGAGGAGGGGCAACAAAAGAAAAGCCGAAAGTTCAACCTTTATCCCCAAATCAAGCAAGAAAAATAGCAGCAATTCTCAAACTTTGAATACCTCCTTACGGATTACGGATGGAAACCCGAACTCAAGACCGATTTTGTGCTACTCTTGCGGTGAATATGGCCACAGACGAGCTGAATGTCCTAAAAACTCAAAGACGGTTGAATCGTATAGCCATGTATCCAACCGGGGTGGTGGTAATGATCAAGGTGGAAGTAGTGGCCGAGTTCGAGGTGGATTCGCTGGTCTTGGTGGTGGTCGAAATTTTCAAGGAAACTTCCGAGGATCCTCTTCAAGTTTTACTCGTTATAATTCCAATCCAACGTCGTATCAAGCTTATCAAAATTTCAGCGCCACTAATGAACCATCTCAATCTCGCTCCTTTTCCCATGGAACCACACAATCAGGCCGTGTCTACTCAATTACATAATCTTCTAATCCGACTGAGTTGACTGCCATGGAAGGTAACCTTATTGTCTTTAACACCGGAGCAAGGGTATTATTTAATACGGGTGCATCTCATTCATTCATTTCAGCATCGTTCATTACTTGTTTGGGCTTGCCTACTTATGAGTTGGATTTTCCTTTAACTGTTGGTACACCCGTTAGTGGCACAGTTAGATTGAGCCGTAGTTACTCCGTTGTAATTTCTGTTGATCGTGAGCGTTTCATAGAGGATTCCTTTATCATCTTAGATATGGATTTATATGATGTTATTTTTGGTATGAATTGGTTGTCGAAGTATCAAGCGGTCATCGATTGTTATAACAGAAGGGTTATTGTTAAATTACCTTGGGGTATTCGTGTTGCCTTTATGGGTAGAAATTCTGAATTCCACCCTTATTCATTTGCTACGCGTACGGAACAACGAGATTATATTAGATGGTTGGCTAGTCTCACTAATGTCGAAGCACCTAAGTTGTCACCGAGCGATGTACCCACCGTATGTGATTTTCTTGATGTTTTTCCCGATGATTTACCGGGTTTACCCCCTCACCGTGAGATAGAATTAACCATTGAATCACAAACTAATACCTCACCTATTTTTTTCCCCTTACCGACTAGCGCCCGCCGAGCTCCAAGAATTGAAAACCCAACTTGAAGACCTTCTTGCCAAAGGTTTTATCTGTTATAGTACCTCTCCATGGGGAGCACCGGTTCTTTTTTCTAAGAAAGCTGATGGTTCACTTCGACTATGTGTTGATTACCGCAAGCTTAACCAAGTCACCATCAAGAATAAATACCCTTTACCTCGCATTGATGATCTCTTTGACCAACTACGTGGTTCTCACTGTAAGGAATTAGGGCAGTAATCATGCATCACATACACTAATTTATGCACTAATCATTAAACCCTAGGATCTATACAGTTCAATAAAAATCGATAGAAAACATACATTGTTCGAGATTCGAATTAAAATCAATGAACACGGTGGACAGAACCTTCTGTTGTTGTCGTTTTAGCGTTGAAAATACAACGCCTCTACGGTATGCACACACGAACGAGATCGGCTCCTTGCTTGGTATACTAGCGCCTTTAGCGTTCTCACACTAATTTCGTACTCTGCCTCTATTTCTCTCACAGTGCGGCCAAGAGGAACAATGGTCCATTTTAAAGAGGAACCCTAATGAGAAACCCTAAGCAACAAAACGAATTAGGCCCAAGTCCAACTTGGCCCATTTTCAATTCGTTTTGATCCAACTCGTTTTGGTGTGCGACCCTGTAGGTTTATACTCTTTGGCAGTATAATTAAAAGCCCGTTTTATTATACGAAATAGTAAGCGGTCTCTAGTAAAACATTACTATTACCCAAAGGGTATAATGGTCAAAACAACACAACCTTAAATTGATATTCCACATATTAACTCCTTTTGTCAATTGATATCTAGACTGAACACAAGAATAGGCAAGTGTCATTCTTGTATAGTTCAATCTTTATTTCTTGATCTCTAAGTATAATTAATCTAAACCAAATGACATCTCATTTGTGCATGGCCATGCAAATATTAATTATATTTATTAAGGGGCCCAACGATATCTCTCTCATTATATGAGAGTGACAAATCCCATCTTGATCAACCACATACCTTTACATAGTTCATAGTATGCTCGATCATCATCTTTATAATTACTCGGTCAAGAGCAACGTTTGATAATGCCTGACATGCTAATCCCTATATTGGTAACCCTGGCGATCTCAGGTCTGAGGATAATACGATATCACAAATGGGGAACATCACTGATGACATTATGTAACACTCCTCGCAGTGTCCCCAAAGCAGGTCGGTCCAATACTTTGTTCCCTAACAAGTATCAGTATGTTCAGCTTGATATCTCCATATTCATGACTTGTGGAACATAGTCATCAGCTGACCTATACTCTAATCATTATATCAATGTGATCCTAGGTTATTGACATATGATCAGGGACATCTAAACAATATTATTATAACATTACTAGCATCCCACAATCTAGTCACGTACTTGATGAACTAGTATTAATAAATATTATTTATAAGAGAATATAAAGTAAAATGAAATAAACTTTATTAATGACAATAAGCATAAGATATCCAAGTACAAATCATAATATATGAATAGTCCTAGGACATATCTCTTTCAGTCTCCCACTTGTACTAGGACCATTCATTCATAAAACGAATGCCTAGTGCACTAAAATGACGATCATGTTTAGATTGAGAAAGTGGCTTAGTCAAAGGATCAGCTACATTCTCGTCTGTGGGAACCTTGCATATCTTTACATCACCATTACTGATAAACTCACGAATGAGGTGATAACGTCTCTGAATATGTTTGGACTTTTGGTGCGACCTTGGCTCTTTAGCCTGAGCAATAGCTCCATTGTTGTCACAATACAAATCCACTGGATTGGTGCTACAAGGAATGACATCAAGTTCAGTGATAAACTTCTTTATCCATACTGCTTCTGAAGCAGCAACATATTCAGCCTCTGTTATAGAATCAGCAACTATGGCTTGCTTAGAACTCTTCTAACTCACAGCTCCACCATTGAGACAAAACACAAAACCTAATTGTGATCTGAAATCATCCTTATCTGATTGAAAACTAGAATCCGTGTACCCATTTACAACCAACTCTTCTTCCCCACCATAAATCAAGAATATATCCCTAGTTCTTCTTAAGTACTTGAGGATATTCTTGACAGCGGTCCAGTGACTCTCACCTGGATCTGACTGGTATCTGCTAGTCACGCTCAATGCGCATACTACATCGGGACGAGTACACAACATAGCGTACATGATAGAACCTATAGCCGAAGCATACGAGATTCTACTCATGCGATCTCGCTCATCTTGTGTCTGAGGACACTGAGTCTTGCTGAGTATTGCACTATGTGTCATTGGCAAAAACCCTCTTTTAGAGTCTTGCATGTTGAACCTACGTAAAACTTTGTCAATGTAATTACTTTGACTCAGTCCTATTAGTTTTCTTGATCTATCTCTGTAGATCTTGATCCCTAATATATAGGCTGCCTCGCCCAAATCTTTCATTGAGAAACATTTTCCCAGCTAGGTCTTAATAGACTCAAGCATAGGAATATCATTCCCAATGAGTAGTATGTCATCTACATACAATACCAGAAAGACTATCGCGCTCCCACTAGTTTTCTTGTATACACAAGGTTCCTCTTCGTTCTTTCTGAAATCAAACTCTTTGATAGTTTCATCGAAACGAAGATTCCAGCTCCGAGATGCTTGCTTAAGACCATATATGGATCTCTTAAGCTTGCATACCTTGTTAGTATTTCTTGGATCGACAAAACCTTCAGGTTGTGTCATGTACACATCCTTTTCAAGGTATCCATTGAGGAAAGCAGTTTTGACATCCATTTGCCATATTTCATAGTCATAATATGCGGCAATGCTTAAAAGGATCCGGATTGATTTAAACATGGCAACTGGCGAAAATAATTCATCATAGTCAATACCATGGATTTGTCGATATCCTTTTGCAACCAATTGAGCTTTATAGACATCGATCTTGCCATCTTTATCAATCTTAATTTTGAAAACTCATTTGCAGCCTATGGCTCTACTGCCATTTGGCATGTCAACCAAGTCCCATACTTGATTGTCAAGCATTGATTTTATTTCGGATTTCATAGCTTCTAGCCATTTCTCGGAACTAGAACTCTCCATTGCTTCTTTGAAAGTCAAGGGCTCATTGTTGTCTAACAACACTATGTCTTGCTCATCTGAGACGAAAAGTGATAATCTCTCAGGTTCGCGACGTGGCCTACTTGACCTTCGTAAGACTTTAACTTCTTCAGGAGTTTCTGCAACTATTTGAATACTTTGTTGAGGCTCTTCATTAAGATTACTATCATCTCGAATTTCTTCAAGATGTATCGTGCTCCCACTGTTTTCTTTGGAAAGAAATTCTCTTTCTAAGAAAACTCCATTCCGAGCTACAAATACTTTGTTCTCGGTTGGATTATAGAAATAATATCATTTAGTTTCCTTAGGATATCCTACGAAGAAGCATTTATCAGATTTGGGTTCCAATTTAGTTGTGATTAGTCGTCTGACGAAAACGTCACAACCCCAAATCTTCAGAAAAGACAGACTTGGAACCTTTCCAGTCCATAACTTGTAAGGTGTCTTTTTTACAGCCTTAGATGGAGATCTGTTTAGTGTGAACGCTGCGGTTTCAAGAGCGTATCCCCAAAATGATATTTGAAGAGATGTCTGACTCATCATTGATCGAACCATATCTAACAGTGTTCGATTTCTCCTTTCAGATATACCATTCCATTGTGGTGTTCCTGGTGGAGTAAGTTATGAAACAATTCCACAACTTTTAAGATGATCATTAAATTCTTGGCTTAAGTATTCTCCTCCTCGATCTGATCGAAGAGCTTTAATAGTCTTGCCAAGTTGATTTTGTACCTCATTTTGAAATTCCTTGAACTTTTCAAAAGATTCCGATTTATGTTTTATCAAGTAAACATAACCATATCTACCGAAATCATCAGTAAATGTGATGAAGTACTGATATCCTCCTCTGCCAGTTGTGTTTAGTGGTCCACATACATCAGTATGAATGAGGGCCAAAAGATCACTTGCCCTATCATTGTTACCATTGAAAGGGCTCTTAGTCATCTTTCCCAACAAACAAGATTCACATCGTTCAAAAGACTGGAAATCAAATGAATTTAGAAGACCATCTTTATGGAGCTTCAACATGCGTTTCTCATTTATATGGCCTAAACGACAATGCCATAAATAAGTAGGATTCGAATCATCAGACTTGATTCTCTTGTTATTTACGTTATAAACAGGTATTTCAAGATTTAGAATATAAAGACCATCCAATAATTGTCCAATACCATATTGCATATTATTCAAAGAAAATGAACAACGTTTGTCCTTAAAATTGAATTCAAAACCTTCTTCGTCTAACAAAGAAATAGAAATAATGTTTCTGCTAAAAGCAGGCACATAGTAACAATTATTTAATTCTAAAATCAATCCTGAAGGCAAAGGAATCTCAAATGTTCCTACAGCTAGAGCGGCAACTTTTGCTCGATTTCCAATGCGTAGGTCCACTTCTCCTTTAGCCAGCTTCCTACTCCTTTTGAGTCCCTGTACATTTGCACAAATGTGAGATGCAATACCAGTATCTAATACCCAAGAAGTAGAAGAAGCTGAAGTAACATTTACTTCTATAACGTAAGTACCTGAAGACGAAGGGGCTAGTCCCTTCTTTTTGTCATCAAGGTATTTCTTGTAGTTTCTCTTCCAATGACCATTTTCATTGCAGTGAAAACATATCATTTCAGCTTGTGGATTAGGCTTGGGCTCAGAATTTTTCTTCTTGTTGTTCCAGTTCTTAACTTGAGCTTTACCCTTTCCTTTGGTATTGGACTTTCCTTTGCCATTTCCACCTTTCTTGAAACCCTTTCCCTTTTGAACCATCAGAACATTATTCTTACCTTTCTTAACAATGTTCTGCTCAGCTGTTTTCAGCATCCCATGCAGATCAGTTAATGTCTTTTCCAGGTTGTGCATATTGAAGTTCATAACGAAACCATCATATGACTCAAGCAGCGACTAGAGAATGACATCAGTGGCCAACTCTTGGCTAATGGTTGTCCCCAACCTTTCTAGGTGATCAATTTACCCAATCATTTTGAGTACATGAGGACTGACTGAGCCTCCCTCGGGAAGCTTGCATGAAAACAAAGACTTAGTAGTCTCGAAGCGTTCGACTCGAGCTTGTTCCTGAAACAAACTCTTCAGTTCCTTAACCATGTCGAATGCATTCATATTTTCAAACTGCTTCTGCAGATCAGCATTCATGCTAGCAAGCATGAGACATAAAACATCTAAATCATCATTTAGATGCTTCTGATATGCATCTTTCTGTGCACGAGGAGCATTAGCTGCCGGTTCTTCAGGAATAGCATTTTCGAGGACATAATCTTTCCTCTCATGTTTGAGAACAATTCTCAGATTCCTAAACCAGTCTAGGAAGTTGGTTGTATTTAGTTTTTCCTTCTCAAGGACAGATCGCAACGAAAAAGCGGTTGTGTTATTGTTCGTCATCTATCTACAACAAAATAACATATGCAAACATTTAATATGCTTATTTTAAAAAAAATTCCTGCTATGTCTTACATGCAATTGTCCCATTAGGACATAGTAGGTCCAAGATCCATATTACACAAGGTATTAAGAAAGCTTTGACTTTTCTCTTAAACTTTGTTAATTAGGTAAGCAACATTTGTTAATTACATTCTATGCAACTCTTGGTTTGTTGAGTTTTACATCTTATGTTTCGGCTTCTCAACACTTTGCCTCAAGGCCCAAAACCGTTTTGATGGCCTTGTGAAATCAAACCAACACTTTTCTGACTTATGGATGTCCGACTTCGATTCTATTAATTTATGATGATCTAAGATAACCCCGCTTTGGCAGGCGTCTTCTATAATAATCATAAAATTAATAGTTATCAGTGTTGGAAAGGCACAAATAATTTCTTTTGTTCTAGGGACATAAATATGCAGTCTCACAATAATACAACAGAATATTTAAACAAGCATAAACCAATAAATATGTGATATAGTATGGCCAGAGATATAAAGCTACTAATTAACTATGCTCTCCATCCTTTGTAGCTTTGGACACTCCAAAGTTCTTGGCTATCTTCTCTTGTGATAAGGGATCATCCATCTTCTATGCGAGGTAAAATATAAAAAAATATACAGCCTAATACAAGAGACTAGTAATATAAAATTACATTGCAAAACACAAAACGACACACAGGCCGTATTTATATATTACAATAAAAACAAGACGACGCGCAGGCCGTATTTAGTTTGGCCATACTATATCACTATAAATTATAATCCTGCAAGTTAGTATTATCTCATAACACAACATATTGCATACACATAAATGCGAAAATTAAATTTAATCAATTATTAAATAAACACTAAGGGGTCGAGGGGCAACGCCCCCGCGGGGTTTGGGGCAGCGCCCCAACCGGGGTCCGGGGGGACACCCCGGCGGCGATCCCGCTGGAGAATTTGAACGATTTCAAATTATTTTCTCCAGAAATGTGTCTAACCATATTAGACAGATTCGTCTAGATTAATCATATTAATCTGTCTTGTCTCATTAATCAAATTAATCGTGAAGAACCCTATAGCCGTGATCATATCAGGTCTACAACGATTGCGTAAACCCTAACAGAACGATTCTGACATACTTGTATGATAATTGCGGAATTAAAATCATGACAGCATAAAGATCCTAATCAAGTAACATGCCAAAAGATGAACCCTAACCGAAAACGTCTTAACAGAATCATGAACATGTCGATAACAATCATACAGTAATCATGTTTTTGACATATCAGATCTCTATTAATCAGATTATAAAAGGACATATCGTATATGCAAACTGATTAACGAAAACAGAAACATGCTACAGAAAACGATTAACCCATTAATCGATATTAATAAAACCTAGCATGATACTAAAAACCGAATATGATATTAATCAAAATTTAAACGAGAACAGATCTTCAAGTTATAAAACGACTATAATCATGATCGAAAATTAAAGAACAGTAAATAACCTCCCTCTGATACCACTGTAAGGAATTAAGGCAGTAATCATGCATCATATACACTAATTTATGCACTAATCATTAAACCCTAGGATCTATACAGTTCAATAAAAATCGATAGAAAACATACCTTGTTCGAGATTCGAATTAAAATCAATGAACACGGTGGACAGAACCTTCTGTTGTTGTCGTTCTAGCGTTGAAAATACAATGCCTCTACGGTATGCACACATGAACGAGATCGGATCCTTGCTTGCTGTACTAGTGCCTTTAGCGTTCTCACACTAATTTCGTACTCTGCCTCTATTTCTCTCACAGTGCGGCCAAGAGGAACAATGGTCCCTTTTAAAGGGGAACCCTAGTGAAAAACCCTAAGCAACAAAACGAATTAGGCCCAAGTCCAACTTGCCCGATTTTCAATTCATTTTGATCCAACTCGTTTTGGTGTGCGACCCTGTAGGTTTATACTCTTTGGCAGTATAATTAAAAGCCCGTTTTATTATACAAAATAGTAAGTGGTCTCTAGTAAAACATTACTATTACCCAAAGGGTATAATGGTCAAAACAACACAACCTTAAATTGATATTCCATATATTAACTCCTTTTGTCAATCGATATCTAGATTGAACACAAGACTATGCAAGTGTCATTCTTGTATAGTTCAATCTTTATTTCTTGATCTCTAAGTATAATTAATCTAAACCAAATGACATCTCATTTGTGCATGGCCATGCAAATATTAATTATACATATTAAGGGGCCCAACGATATCTCTCTCATTATATGAGAGTGACAAATCCCATCTTGATCAACCACATACCTCTACATAGTTCATAGTATGCTCGATCATTATCTTTATAATTACTCGGTCACGAGCAACGTTTGATAATGCCTGACATGCTAATCCCTATGTTGGTAACCATGGCGATCTCAGGTCTGAGGATAATACGATATCACAAATGGGGAACATCACTGATGATATTATGTAACACTCCTCGCAGTGTCCGAAAGCGGGTCGGTCCAATACTTTGTTCCCTAACAAGTATCAGTATGTTCAGCTTGATATCTCCATATTCATGACTTGTGGAACATAGTCATCAGCTGACTCATACTCTAATCATTATATCAATGTGATCCTAGGTTATTGACATATGATCAGGGACATCTAAACAATATTATTATAACATTACTAGCATCCCACAATCTAGTCACGTACTTGATGAACTAGTATTAATAAATATTATTTACAAGAGAATATAAAGTAAAATGAAATAAACTTTATTAATGACAATAAGCATAAGATATCCAAGTACAAATCATAATATATGAATAGTCCTAGGACATATCTCTTTCACTCATCGTTTCTCAAAAATTGATCTTCGATCGGGCTACCATCAACTAAGGGTTCGGGAAGAAGATATTCCCAAAACTGCATTCAACACCCGTTATGGCCAGTTTGAGTTTCTTGTGATGCCTTTTGGTTTAACCAATGCACCTGCGGCATTTATGGATCTTATGCATCGCGTCTTCCGACCGTACCTTGATTCCTTCGTCGTGGTGTTTATAGACAATATTCTTATTTATTCTTGTACCGATGAAGAACATGATCGACATCTTCGTATAGCCCTTCAACTTCTTCGAGAGCATCGTCTTTATGCTAAATTTAGCAAGTGTGACTTTTGGAAGGATAAGGTCAAATTCATTGGCCATGTGGTATCTCGTGGTGGTATATCTGTTGACCCCGTTAAAGTCTAGTCTATATCCTCTTGGCAACGTCCGAAGAATGTTACTGAAATCCGAAGTTTTCTTGGTCTGGCTAGTTACTACCGACGTTTTGTTCAAGACTTCTCTAAGATTGCTGCACCGCTCACGAGGCTTACCCAAAATGGTGTTCCTTACGTTTGGACCGATAAGTGTGAAGAATCTTTTAACGAACTCAAGCGTCGACTAACGTCTGTGCCCGTACTTGTTTTACCTGAACAAGGCCGTGGTTATGTGCTATGTTGTGACGCTTCTCGTACCGGATTAGGTTGTGTTCTTATGCAAAAGGGACATGTTATTGCTTACGGTTCGCGCCAGTTGAAGACCCACGAGAGAAATTATCCAGTCCATGACCTTGAACTTGCTGTTGTAATTTTTGCTTTAAAGTTATGGCGACACTACCTATACGGAGAGCAATTTGAAGTTTATACGGATCATAAGAGCTTGAAGTATATCTTCACCCAACGTGACCTCAATCTCCGACAGCGTCGATGGATGGAATTTCTTGAGGATTATGACTTCGCTCTGCAATATCAACCTGGGAAGGCGAATGTTATTGCCGATGCGCTTAGCCGAAAGAACCAAGGGTCCTTATCCTCTCTACGGTGTCGGGAGTGGAAACTTTGTCAAGCGTTACAAGACTTTAATTTGGTTGTTGATCGTCGAGAAAATGTTGCTTTTCTTGCCAACATCATTATTCGACCACTCATTCAAGACCGAGTAATTCAAAGTCAGTCTGAAGACGAAGAAATTGTTGAAATTAAAAAGAAGTTAGAAAGTGGAGAATTAGTTGAACATCACACTATTGGTGCTGATGGTGGTGTACGTTATAAAGGAAGAATCCTTGTACCGAATGACAATGAAGACATTAAGCGAGAAATACTAGATGATGCCCACAAGTCCAAATTCACCATCCATCCTGGAAGCTCAAAGATGTACAAAGATATCCGACACACTTATCAATGGATGGGAATGAAACGAGAAATTGCCACTTATGTATCAAAATGCCTCACTTGTCAAAAAATCAAGATCGAGCATCAAAGACCTGCCGGTGAACTTCAACCCCTCCCTATTCCTATATGGAAGTGGGAAAATATTACGATGAATTTCCTTATGGGGCTACCGAGGACGCAACATAAGCATAATGCTATTTGGGTAATTATCGACCGTCTCACCAAATCAGCCCATTTCTTACCAATGAAGGATACCGACTCACCCGAGACACTTGCTAAACTCTACGTACGAGAGATTGTACGCCTTCACGGAGTCCCCATTTCCATTGTATCTGATAGAGATCCACGCTTTACATCACGATTTTGGAAAGCATTTCAAAGTGCACTTGGCACCCGACTTGAGATGAATACTGCATTTCATCCGCAAACTGATGGCCAATCAGAGCGAACTGTACAAATTCTTGAAGATATGTTACGAGCGTGTGTTTTAGATTTTCAAGGCAGTTGGGATGACCATTTATCGTTAGCGGAATTTGCTTACAATAATAGTTTTCAAGCAAGTATCGGAATGGCACCGTATAAAGCCTTATATGGAAGACCGTGATGCTCACCTATGTGTTAGACTGAAGCTGGAGAAGCAGCACTTATTGGGCCACAACTTGTGGAAGAAACGACTGAAAAGATTCGAGTTATCAAGCAACGGTTGACCACAGCCCAAAGCCGTCAAAAGAGCTACGCTGATAAACGAAGATGCCCACTACAATTTGAAGTGGGTGATTTTGTATTTTTGAAGGTGAAAGCTAATAGAGGAATCATTCGCTTTGGTAACAAAGGCAAGCTAGTACCGCGCTACATAGGTCCTTTCGAGATCATACGACGTGTTGGTAATGTATCTTATCAATTAGCGCTACCATCCTCCCTTGAGCGAGTACATGATGTTTTTCATGTGTCCATGCTTAAAAAGTATATCCCCGATTTGTCACATGTTCTACCGGTGGAAGAATTAGAAATCGATGAGAGTGTTTCTTATAAAACTCAACCAGTCAAAATTTTAGATCGCAAGGAGAAGATTCTTCGTAACAAAGTTATTCCGTTAGTGAAGGTTCTTTGGCTCCATCATAATATGGAGGAAGCAACATGGGAGTTAGAATCATAAATTCTTCGTTTATATCCTCATTTGGTACGTTAGACATTACTCATCCTCATTTCAATTAGATTCATTTCGAATTTTGGGTCGAAATTCTTTTTAGGAAGGGAGACTGTAATACCCGTAGCATTTGCATTTGCATTTGAGCATGAGCATCCTTGTTTAATACTTTTATATGAGTTTCATATTTTTTTTATTTTGATATTTGTCATACAAATTTCATTAGTTGGATATGATTTGAGATTATATTTATTGATAATTATGTTCGGATTTGATTACCGTGTTCCCATTTTTTTTACACTCTTTGGTCGTAATTCTCTTTATTTTATTAATCTTACTCCTTGCTCGGACACATTTAACCTATTCTAGATACCTACATGTTTAGCCTACAAATTATGGAGAAATAAAAATATTTTAGACAATTGTGCAGTGTTACCATTTCGATCATATCTCTTCGTTCAGAACTCCAATTTTGGCATTCTTTATATCGTTAGAAAGAAGACTCGAAGAACTAAAACTTATTCCTACTAAAAATTTTCCAGTTCGGACATTCACTAGCCTAAAATTAGCTCTGAAGCTACTGGCAACGCACAGTGACCCGAAAACAGGGGCATTTTGGTGATTTTCTTTTTATTCCACTTATACTCTTCTCTTCTACATACTTCTCATTTTCTCCTTCTCCAAACCCACGAAAAACAGAGCACTTCTCTCTATTTCCCTCATCCTAAAACCTTGATTCATCACAAATTAAACCACTAAATCCATTCTACTACTAGAAATCACAAGCTAGCAACATCATCAACAAGATTTCATCATCCTCCTCCTTTGAATCATTCAATTAATCCAAGGATCCTTCAAGCTCTTCATACTCAACTACTTCAATTCTTCATCAATCCTTTATTTGAGGTGGGAACATGAGTAAACTTCTCTTCTCTACTCTAATTTACATGTTTTATACTCTAGATTGTTAATTTTGAGTTCCACCCATATGAATCTTAGATTTGCTATTTTAGAGAAAAGATGATTTTCTAAATTGCTATTAATTGAACTATGAAATTGTGATGATGGTATTTGATATATGAATTTACAAGTTTGATTGTTATATGGGTTTTAAAGTCAAGTTTTGATGATGAACAGTGAATTCGTCATAGTATACCTTGCCCATAAATTATTGGTATAATTGAATAAGTTTACTTTAAAAATTATTGGTATAATTTCCTTTAGTGTTGGTACTTAAACTTGGTTTAAAGACACATTTAATGTAAATTGTGTATTGTATGGATATTGTACTTGTGCTTGTATTTGTGGTTGGTTTGTAAGTTGGGACGAAGAGCCCCTTGGATGAAAAGACCGAAAACCGTGCACGGAAGCAAGGAAGAGGTGCCACCGCCACGGGGTGAGGAGCCCCCGGAATGGGGACCACCACATTAGCATTTATGGAGTAACCATTTATTATGTATGTGTTACTAGTTTATCCAAAATTTATATTCGGTTACTTATCCTCAACACAACAAAAATTAAATGTGTCAACTTTATGATTTATGTAATTCTTAGCAAAGTGCCAACATTGTTTATGATTCTTATATGAGTTTAATGAGGTGTGATTTTTGTAAGTTGGGACATTGTTTATAAAATGAAACTCATAAAGTTGACACGTTGTTTATAAAGTGAAACTAATAAATGAAACAAGAGTGCAAAAATCACACCTTATTAAACTCATATAAGAATCATAAACAATGTTGGCACTTTGCTAAGAATTACATAAATCATAAAGTTGACACATTTAATTTTTTGTTGTGTTGAGGATAAGTAACTGAATATAAATTTCGGATAAACTAGTAACACATACATAATAAATGGTTACTCCATAAATGCTAATGTGGTGGTCCCCATTCCGGGGGCTCCTCACCTCGTGGCGGTGGCACCTCTTCCTTGCTTCCGTGCACGGTTTCCGGTCTTTTCATCCGAGGGGCTCTCCGTCCCAACTTACAAACCAATCACAATCACAAATACAAGCACAAGTACAATATCCATACAATACACAATTTATATTAAATTTGTCTTTAAACCAAGTTTAAGTACCAACACTAAAGGAAATTATACCAATAATTTTTAAAGTAAACTTATTCAATTATACCAATAATTTATGGGCAAGGTATACTATGACGAATTCACTGTTCATCATCAAAACTTGACTTTAAAACCCATATAACAATCAAACTTCCAAATTCATATATCAAATACCATCATCATAACTTCATAGTTCAATTAATAGCAATTTAGAAAATCATCTTTTCTCTAAAATAGCAAATCTAAGATTCATATGGGTGGAACTCAAAATTAACAATCTAGAGTATAAAACATGTAAATTAGAGTAGAGAAGAGAAGTTTACTCATGTTCCCACCTCAAATAAAGGATTGATGAAGAATTGAAGTAGTTGAGTATGAAGAGCTTGAAGGATCCTTGGATGAATTGAATGATTCAAAGGAGGAGGATGATGAAATCTTGTTGATGATGTTGCTAGCTTGTGATTTCTAGTAGTAGAATGGATTTAGTGGTTTAATTTGTGATGAATCAAGGTTTTAGGATGGGGAAAATAGAGAGAAGTGCTCTGTTTTTCGTGGGTTTGGAGAAGGAGAAAATGAGAAGTATGTAGAAGAGAAGAGTATAAGTGGAATAAAAAGAAAATCACCAAAATGCCCCTGTTTTCGGGTCACTGTGCGTTGCCAGTAGCTTCGGAGCTAATTTTAGGCTAGTGAATGTCCGAACTGGAAAAGTTTCAGTAGGAATAAGTTTTAGCTCTTCAAGTCTTGTTTCTAACGATATAAAGAACGCCAAAATCGGAGTTTTGAGTGAAAAGAGATGATCGAAATGGTAACACTGCACAATTGTCTAAAATATTTTTATTTCTCCATAATTTGTAGGCTAAACATGTAGGTATCTAGAATAGGTTAAATGTGTCCGAACAAGGAGTAGATTAATAAAATAAAGAGAATTACGACCAAAGAGTGTAAAAAAAATGGGAACACGGTAATCAAATCCGAACATAATTATCAATAAATATAATCTCAAATCATATCCAACTAATGAAATTTGTATGACAAATATCAAAATAAAAAAAATATGAAACTCATATAAAAGTATTAAACAAGGATGCTCATGCTCAAATGCAAATGCAAATGCTACAAGTATTACATAAGGTACCAGAACAATAGTAATATTCTTACACAAGCTTATAATCATTATACAAAACTAAACCAAGCATGTTGAAGTCAATATATAACATTTCGGGTTAGCCGTGGCTTCTCGTGAAAGTATGTACATAACAAAAATGATCCTGTGTACCTGTATTTGTAATTAAAAATAGGGTGAGGTCACAGCTCAATAGGGGTGTAAATAGGATTCCTCAACCATTAATCCAATTGAAAACCAAGACTCCATGAAACAATGCATGCTTATGCTATGCAGGTTACCTCCCTTATGTCAACTGTTAAGCCACGTCACCAGAACATAATATGGGTCACATTACCAAGAGAATAATAATAATGATGATGACACCGTCTCATCATCTCACCAAGAGAATTGCCGAAGCTAAGCCAAATCATAATCACAATAATAATAATAATAATAATAATAATAATAATAATAATAATAATAATAATAATAATAATAATAATAATAATAACAGTGGGCCTGACCGCCCCCAAGAGAATGAGTATCAAGATTATAACATTGGCTCGACCACCCCCATCGAGATCATAACATTGGCTCGACCACCCCATCGAGATCATAACATTGGCTCGACTGCCCCCCATCGAGATCATAACTTGGCTTGACTGCCCCCAAGAGACATGAGCATCAAGATCATAACATGGCCTCTCCGTCTCGGGTGAATACTAACAGATAATCAACAACTGGACCACAGTCCAATAATATCACATTAATAGACCATTGTCACATCAACGAGACTATTAGTGTTCTTACTGTCTAGATTTTCGGACTTTTCACCACGGGCTCTAGAAAGCCGACGACTTATTACCTAGTGTCTTGCCATTGTCTACATTTTTGGACTTCTCATTGCGGGCTCTAGATAGCTGACGACTTACTGACCCCCGGAGGTTTAGGGATTTTCAACCCAAAGACACCAGGCCCTACTTATTTCCCATCCGAGCAAGCACTAACCACATTATTTCCTTTCTCTTGATGGAAGGCCACAATAGATACAAATAAATGTGGGAAACATCCCACAATATATAACATAATTGAGAATAGATGCCACGCAAGTGATGAGTTCTCAAGAATAATAATCAACAATCCCATATGAACATATAAAGTCCTTCATCAACGCCAATAAGAGATACTTGCCTCCTACGAAATAGATAATAGGCCACATGCCTTAAGAGTATTCCAAGCAAAGAACTCCCGAAGATAGATAATCACATGTTCAAGAATGCCACATGAGCATAAAAAGTCGTTCACATCATCGATACGAGATACAATTCTTCCAAGAGACAATTACCACACCATATGCAATAAGAATGCTTTGGGCTTGCAAAAATATCCACGAGATGCAGGGTTGACACAATGATGATGCATAGCGTGCAATTCGTGCTCTATATGTAAACTAGAAACAACACATGCCATATAAACCTCATCAAACATCATTCTTGTTCCTTGGCGCATACCAAAATCATTTACTAGTTCATTCATATCAAATTAACACATATACACCTAAGGGACATCCCGTAGAAATCAAATACTCCGTGAATATCAAGTTTATATGGCATACGTCGCTTTAATTTATGAAATACATATACCAATCATGCACAAGTTATGAATATCAAATGATATGATCAACATATTAACGTACATGTATAAAATCATCCATGTATAATCAATAATAAGAGATATGCGCTTTATATTGAACATATATGTATAATCATTCTTTTTATGGTGAATAAAATCATACTATTGAGGTTAAGAGAGATATAAACCCTTACCTTATGTTCGTAGACCAAAGGAAGGAAGAAAGATGGTATCTGAAGCCTCGTTCGGTGAAATCCTAAAGCCCTCCCGTTAAAACGTTCTTAGCGTTGCAAAATCCCCAAATCAATAAAGTATAGACTTTATTTCACGTAGCCCCAACTCACGCTCAAGCTTCTATAGAGGAAAACCAAGGTAGGAGATGATGAATAATGCAAGAGAAGAAGGTTTGGATGATTTTGAGCTTTGATCTTTGGTGCAGGATGATAGATGCTTAGAAATCTCTCTCTTTCTCTCTCTAAAAGGTGTGTGTGGATGTTTGGCACAAAGTTAGGGTGAAAAATAAGTAAAAATGGTTTTAAAACGTGTTTAAGTCTGTGGAAAAGTTTAACTAGCAGACCGATATGCTAAATATCAAATACCGGTCCGCAGGGCACAAATTTTCTAAAAATTTACTGCAGGACTGGAATGCCAAAAACGCCATACCAGTCCGCCCTATAACTTTGGGGCTCTAAAGCATTGTTCGTATTTCTGCCATAACGTTTCGCTCAGAACTCCGATTGGGGTGATCTTTATGTTCAAGGAAAGGTAATTTCAAATATCTATAACTTTCTAAGAGTAAATTTTCCAAAATTATGGATGGATAATTTCCATAAATTTGCCAAAAACGGCGCTCTGCCGAAGTGCTACCGAATGACCAAATTTTAGCCATGGGCCTACTTCGAACCATGTTTTGCCCAACGGGGAGTGTGAATTGAACTTTGGTCAAAACACGAAAGTTGTAGAATATCATACAACCTTAAAATAGGCCTAAACGAAGACCAAATCAGATAAGAGACGGAGAAGTTACGGAGCTCCAAAGTTAACTAAAAATAGTGAATCGCGTAAGACCAAAACTTCTTATTTACTAACCGAAATCGATTCAGATCACCCGAACCACCAAACGATCACTCATATGAGTATAAGGAAGCTAACACAACTAATATAATTAAATTATGCTACACCAAACCCAATTTACAACAAATTAAAGTACGGGGTATTACACATCCAGACTCTCCATCAAACTTCGGTCTGAAGTGCATCAAAAATTTGATTTTAATTGATGAAATAAAGAAAGTGTGGGAAGATGAATCAATCAAACTTGAAGAGGGCTTTAAAAGGATGCGAAGGATGCTTGAGGAAATGAAGAAGAGATCCCGTGAGATGGAAGAAGCGTAGGAAAGAGAGAGAAGAAGAAGAAGAAGAAGGATTGATTTATTATTATTATTATTATTATTTTTACATATTGGGTTGTTTTCTTTGACAATGTTAATGAAGTACTTTTTTTTATATATAGTGAATATTACTACTAATTAATATTTCTTCCTGAGTTCAATCACAAATTAATCATATTATTTTTTTCCTTTTTTTCAATACAAGTTAACATTTGAACTTCCAGCTAAAAACACCAAATTTACTCTCCAACCATGTTTAGACAGAGAGAGAGGGAGTTCAAATATTTAATCATAATTATTGGCATGCATATTGATTACCGTGCATCATCATTGTACAAAATAATAATAACTCTTCATTAATCACAGCTACTGGCATGCAAATTGAGCACCGTGCATTATAATAATAACTTTTAATGTTTTCTTTATAAAAAAAATAGTTTACATTTTCATTTTCACATAAATTTCTCGAATATCGTTCATGAATAACTCCATGTGCTTGTTATAGTTAGAGTTTTCCAACCAACATGCTAATCGACACCGCTATTCATTTGAGTCGAACTACAAAATAATTACAAAGCAATTAAATAAAGGAAACAACGATTGAATTAATTAGTAACGCTAAAAAAATATAAATATCTTACCACAAAAAATCGAAAATCGACTTTACTTCCAGATTACATAAACAAAATAACAAATATTCCGCAATTAAACCTATTAGGTTACCTCAGAACAAATGCTGCACGGACAATACGAAAACTAGAAAAACTAAAATTTTCAGGTTTCTTTTTAATCTCTCTCTCAAGTCCTAAGTCTAAATTACATAGCTGGAATATATATTAGGAACATTGCAGGAAAAAAAATGAACAAACAAACTAACATTTTATGAACCTTTGAAAAAGAATCAGTATGGAATAGAAATCCCGTAATTTTAAACTTAAAATATCTTTAATTCTTGCAGAATGAAAAATAGGTTGTGTCACGTCCAATAGAAAGTCCCAAACATCAACAACTTTTTGTCTTCAACAACACTCGTGCAAGAATGTAGTGATTTGAAATTAAAATTGGGATGAATATCTAATGTGTTTAGCATTACAAATTAGTTAGATATATAACATAAAACGAATTAGGAAAGAGATAATATACACTTACCTCCTCACACTTGGCAATGCATCCAATGAACATCTTATAGTAATTCATTGTTCCCTATATCTTGTGTAGTGGTGGTAAATCACGATATGACAAATAATCCTTCTGCAAAAAGTATAGATTAATAACAATAACTAGGTTTTTTAAGTAAGTGATTCAATTAACGGCATACTCACTGTTAATCTCGCAGGAAGATACCACTTTCTTACCTTTTGGCTAGTTCTCGATCTCTTATCTTCGATCAATATTATGGAAACCATGGTAATAATCTATTTCATCCTGTAGACACTCCGATCCGTGACCCCCGCAAGAACCCTAACGACCTTCGAAAGTACTGTTTTTTGAGTCCAAGACTCACCCGAACACCCGGAACTGCCCCGAAGAGTTTGTTGGCCAAACAAACATGTTCTAAAAGTGAAATGTCGCACGACAGTCCAGTATGTCGTGCGACAATCCCCGTTCCAGGGACATGTCGCGCGACAATCCCCCCACCACTCCACTTTATGACTCAGCAGTGAGTCAGAATCATCATTAAAAGCAGTATGTCGCGCAACAATCCCCTTTACAGGGACATGTCGCGCGACAAATGCCCCCACCACTCCACTTTCTGACTCATTAGTGAGTCAGAATCATCATTAAAGTAGAATGTCGCGCGACATACACCAAAATATCGCGCGACATACACCTTTTCGTCACTATAAATAGGCCAGCACCCCCATGGGTTCTAGACGGCAAGTTGGACAGTAACAAAACACCAAAAACAGAGCAAAAAATAGCAGTTTTAGAGCAGTTTGGCAGTAAAGTTTATGATCTTTCGTCAAGCATTTTTTTCGATTATCGTCTTATTTCTGAAGAATTATCGAATCTATTCTCGACACTCGACGTGTCCCGTTTCAGGAATCGAATTCTCGGAAATATCTGAAGAAGGAGAAGATTATTATCGCCGGAGATCTCTCTGCCGTATTATATTCTCTTTCTTATTATTATTCTCATCGGGAAGGTAAATAAAGTCTCTTATAGTAATTGAATAAGATATTTGTATATTAGTGTTATTGTAGACCGGGCAAGTCGATCCCCGTCCTAGTAAGCGAAGTGGCAACATGGTTGTGCTAGATTCCTAACGCGCTCGAAAATCAGGTTTATCTGTGTACTTGTTTTATTTCTGTTGTTTTGTCTACGTTTTATTTGAATAAACTTATTGCCAAGTTACAAAGCAGTCTACCGTTTTCAAAACAAAAGACCCTAATAAAACCATTTGCAAAACCAGAAGAGTAAGCATATCACCATCCGGATAAAATTCTGTTTTCAAAACCCGGACTGATAAGACTTATCTAGGAACTAAAATCAACATATTCTGTCTCTTCTATAGACTGCGACGTGTCTGATAAAACTCTTCTCAAAGAGTTCTAGTTCCATATTAAATCAGTCCCGATATAAATCCGAACTTTTATGAAAGTAATTACAACCCAAGAAATCCGTCATTATCTGAAGAAATAATACGGGATACTTTTTCAAAATAAAAGGTTTTGTCATTTGTATTTACATCTTTCAATAATAAAAATATCGGATCTCGGAACACAAAGGCTTTTCATACCCTTTCCCGCTTTCCCTAAAAATTAGGGTTTTTATTCGAAAAGTAGTAGACTTTCTTCAACATAAACTAAACATATAAGTCCACTAGAGACCGAAAGGGCGGAATGGGTGCTTAACACCTTCCCAAACTGTAATATAGTTCCCGAACCCTATAGAATCCTGGTTTCGTAGACAAACGTGTAAAGAAAGTCTTATCTGTAGCCTCTTCTCTTACACGACCCCTTTTTGTCCGTTTTCTCGTAAAACGTACTGGCGACTCTGAATGAACCCTCTTGTACCTAGAAACAGGATAGAGGGACACCCGATATGAATTATCAAAACACTCCAAGCAAATAGAACGACGGGATCCTTTCCGACGTTTCAGACGCCCAACGAACGGGGACGAGACCCGGGGGTCTCCATTTGCGGATTCTCACACATCCAAAAAAAGTCAATTACCTATAAATACATGAATGAACACAATTCTTCTTATTTTACTTTA